>JADAZS010000222.1:0-78958 GCA_014872975.1 Diaporthe citriasiana | reverse complement strand
TATAGTAAATAGGTAAATTTACAGTAAACTTACTGTAAATTTACCTATTTACTAGTAATTTACCGGTAATTTACCGTGTATATATATAGTTAGGTAGTTTTCTTGTAAATTTCTAATAAATTTACGGGATATTAATTTATATAATTAAGAAGTTTCTATTAGCTAATATTATATTAAGAGTGTTTTTATATTATAAATAAATAAGTTAGGATAGATATAACTTTAATAATATTGTTAAGACCTTGATTAAATATTGTTATTATGTTGCTATTTTATTAACTTGGTTGCAGCACCTAAATAAAAACCCCCCTTTCCCCTGGTAGGTGGTGGGCGGTTCTTGAATGAGATTAATGGAAATGTTTTCCCCACTTTACATTAATTCCAGTATTATATTAATCTCTGGACAAAGCAAAGATTAGGCTTCATTAGTATTCACTTATTGTTTGTGAGGAACTCGAAAAGGTTTGGAAAGAAGCGCGAGTTATTCATCTTTGTGAGTAGGCAATTCATTCAAATGTTTCTTCACGGCCGGCAAGGTCATCCCTTATTTCAATGGCCCTACTAGGTACCTAGGTACCTATATATCCTATCAGAAACATTAGCGTCCTCATATTGATATGAAAAATGTAAACAAGACATTGATCGTTGCAAAGTGTCTCCAAGGATTAATTCCCACTGTGCTCGCGCACAACTGTGCACCGGATGACTTCAGGCAAATCCTCATTAGATCCCAAGATCTGCAGCCGTCGCTCGGCGCGCGCGGCATCTGTGGGATCGGTTCTTGAGGTTAAATTTGATGCACTTATCCTATCTGGGCGGGTAAGCCTGATTGACTATCTCAATGTAAACTTAAGTTCATTCATGGATCTGGTGTGCGAGGACTCGGTTTCGGTTGATCAGCGGATGGCAATCGGCGCCAGTTCCGCTTCAGGCTATCTGCCCATTGCGGCAATCCCAACCTTGTCCCAATGGAGGACAAGTGATCTCCTGAGAGATCCAAATTGACGAGGTCTGAGAGTTTAAACAAGGGGAGACTTAAGCTTAAATATACTGTTGCATTATGTTGCAGTGACGCCCTGAGAAAAACATGGTGGTACATCAAGGGAATCTAGCAGGCCTTTCCGCCCATGGCGGAAAACGTGCCAGCATCATCACTATGGTTGCTCGAACACTTATTACAACGTTTCTAGTATGATGATATCGCACATGCGAACATTGAATCCACTTAAAAAGCCCCCTTCCTTATCAAGCCTCTTCTCCGTCTTGACCTCAAATGCTTCCCCATATAAAATATTGTGAAAGCAATGACAAAGCACAGAATTCTTGCCTTCAACTGCCAAGCCGGGCCATGTGGAGGCAGGTAGTATCTAATATAAATGGACCATGCGAGATCAGGAGATGCATGCGTCGTATTTATACAGGAGCACCCACCCCTATATAGTAGAGCTGTTGCAGGTGAGCAGGTGAATATTGACACGGATACTTAAGCCTCATCCAGATGTCGTCCAACCCTGGAAAAGAGGGCTATGTTTCCCATCATCACAATCGGTCTCTCTCTATCTCCACATCCAATATTACGGAAGAGGTGAATAATCCCCTCCAGCCTTTACCGAAGCGCCGCAAACCAAAGCCAAGTCAGCCTACTCGCCCATCTTTCCAGCAACAACCACCACTCTCCAAATGCAGTTCACTACCGTCATCCTCGCTTTGGCCGCCAGCCTCGTCAGCGCCTAGAACAACGTCGAGCTTCCCGGCCAGGAGCTCTATGACCTGTGCATGTCTGGAGGAATCCCAGGCTAGCCTGCCACAGTGCAGAATTGCTGCAGCGTGATGTGGGACCAGTGCATCTACCCTACCAACAGCGATCTGCCCCGCTGCCGGGCCTACGTCCAGGAACTCTGCTGCACTCCCCCCCGGGGCCTCTGCAGAGGAGCATGATTGGGCCACTGTCAGAGTTTTTCTTCGGGTAATATTATTCAACGAGGTCGATTTCACCCGCCAGGTTATGGAGAACTTTCAAGCGTCAGCCACGCAATTCGAACTATGTTCCTCGCACCAGGAAACGGCAAGGTTCAATGTTGACAAAGATAATCGCATTCACATGGCTGCAGCTCGGCAAAGCGTATATATGTCACAGAAGAAGTGTAGTAAAACTGAGGATTACATATTAATCTTCTCTGTTGATACCCTAGAGAACTACACTAACTTTAAGTATAACTCTAGTATAATGGTATTGACATGAGTAGGCCGATGCTTCTGATAGCAGCATGTGAGGTCGGTCTCATCGGCCAAATCTCGAAATTTCCCAGTACCTCAGGATGGGAAAGGAAACGACGGTAAAAGCCATTCCAACCCAGACTCCAACATCAGACAGGTTTGCGAGCTTGGCAAGCGGTCCTATGTACCAGGTCTGGTACATGCCCAGGACAGCACCTAGCCATCCAAGAAGAAATGCTGTAGCTGAGGCGATACCAAGGGGCATACAGCTCCTATCCAACCTGGACCATTCGTATCGAGCATGACGCCGGAAAATGTACCGCTCCATCAGGACGATGAGAACCATGAATTCAACCCAGTATCCCATCAATGCAAGAAAATTAGACAAGATTGTGTAAAGACTGTTTCTCCCGGCCAGACCCAACACCAGCTGTATAATGATGAGCACACAGCCCCAAATCCACCTGGGGATCGCTTGGAAAGCTCGGCCGAGGACCTGAGCACACATTGTAGCCGCTGGAAATCTGCAAGTCAGCTTTTCTGGTTGTCAAAATGTTTGTTTCAGGCAGTCAACGTACAGTACGTGCCAGGAACGCTGTTGCTAATCAGTCCCAGCGCCACCATTACAGCACAGAACTTCCCGAAGCCACGCAGCGGCTTGAAGGCCACTTGTATCAAAGCCCCTGTAGATGTATCGAATGCTGAAGCCCATGAACTATTCATGATAATGCCGCTTCCTAGTCCAATACTATTAATATGACGTTAGCAATAGCCGACCACAGACTAAACGGTAATGAGTCCACGGTTGATTGTTCCTCACCCAATCAAATACACCAGACTGAATGACAACCATAGACCAACAATGGTCAGTAACACGACCTTGAGCGGCGAGGTCGTCTCCGGATAATAGACGAAGAAGTCCGCTGCAGCTGCCGACCATGAATTCGGCACGTAGAGACACATCGACAAGAAGGAAAGCCGATTCGCTGCCACGGTCGTCGAGTCTCCAACCGAGACAGTCGAGACATCAAATAGCGGCCCGGCACAGCCTATAAGCACGAACAGAACAAGGAGCTGAGGGATCCAGGCGAATCTCTCGTACTGCTGGAATGGCTTCATGCCGAAGAGCACGATAGCCCAGCAGACCAAGTTAACGATCACAATGCCGACTGCGATGGAGACGCTGCCGCCGCTGACGGCTGAAAGAATCTGACCGCCGAGAATTCCGTCTGCTCAACCTAGTCAGCAAAGCGTCGAACCAGTTATGCGTAGGGGCCTGGGCTCTTGCAGCAGCCATGGAAGTTACCCCGGGCCAATAACGTAATCGGCGTGCTACAGCAATATCAAACCGATGTACAGACAGCATCAACGACACAATTCAAATATGACACCACAGCCCGCATAGATACTTCGAATGTATAGGGACAGGACGAGTACTGACCTATGCAACAATAGCCTACCATGAGAACAATGTTCAAGATAGTCGGGACCTTGGCCGGCCACCACCCGAAGAAACATCTCAAAACAACCACTAAATCGTGGCTTTGTCAGTGAATAATAATCAAAAAATATCATGTTTATAGGAGGGCAAAGAGCCTGCTTTCATACTTGTACGATGACCCGTCTTCGGTCCCCAAATAGCCATGAATGCCGTGGAAAGGCTTCCCAGGAACGCCCCAAAGACAGCGCACATGGCGCTGTCGAGGAACCCGAGCTGAAACAGCAGCGGGCCGTATAGGCCGACTATGAGATTGTTGCACGAGATATTCGCGCTAAACCATAGGAGGGCAATCTGCACATCGCCGGCAGTAGAAGGGGGCTGGCGCTCCTCGGGCGGGACGCGGGCGATACCGCGGGCCTCGAAGGCCGACAGCGCCTCGAGGCGTTGGTTTAGATGTTTGAGCTTCGAGATGAGCGTGCTTGGTACCGCCTTTGCGGCAGATTGTTCGGGGACTAGCGGTGGCTCTGTGCGCTGGCTGGGTACTTCAGCCAGTGGGACATCCGCCGTGCTGGCTGCGATATGGACGTGTTCATTTTGCTTCTCCATGGCTGATCCTCAAAGTTAAAGCTCTGATTATGCAAAAGAAATGGAGCATTTCTGAATGCAAAACATTGTGTGGTTTAACGTGAAAGTGAGCAATGCAGGTCACGAATACCCTTGTACAGTCAGTAAGCCGGTGGGCGTGACCCTGTTTGGGGCTAAAGTCGTGCTTACTGAGTGATCTACAATGCAGCAGGAGACACGGCGTAAAATGGAAACGACCCCGCGTCTGGTGGTTATCAACGGAGAACCTACAATTGCGACCAAAGATAAGTGAAAAATACGAGTGACACTTCGCGCCGCACTCGGCAGATCTATCCAGCTCACCCAGGGGGGCACTATCCACTCAATACACTCAAGATGTCATCTACAAAGATAACGGCAGAAGAATTCTGTAATCGCCGCTTCGACTTCATTGTAGTTGGAGGTGGCACAGCCGGATTGGCAGTGGCGGCTCGTCTTTCAGAGAAGTCGTCTCTGACAGTTGGAGTTCTGGAAGCTGGGCCGGAAGTTCTAGGCAACGAACATGTGGATGTCCCGGGCTGGTATGGAGCCACTCTGGGGACCACTCTAGACTGGCAGTTCGAAACAACAGCCCAGTCTGGGCTGGGGGGTCGTACTCTACAGTGGAACAGAGGTAAAGGCCTCGGAGGCACAAGTCTTTTAAATTTCATGACTTGGAATCGTGCGAGCAAGCAAGACTACGATGCTTGGGAGAATCTGGGTTGTAAGGGATGGGGTTGGGACAGCATGTTGTAAGTCATCCCCTCCCAAAATGTCGACACAAATCTATGGGTCAGTTACTTAACCTGTCATCGATATCAGGCCATTCTTCAAAAAGTCCGAGAATTTCCACACACCCGGTGAACAGACGCGAGTGGTAAACAAAGCACTGTATTACGATGCCGATGGATTTGGTACTCAAGGGCCGATCGAAGTGTCCTATGCGACAGAATTTTCAGCCTCGCACCAGTACTGGCACGAGACACTTCAGCACTTGGGTGTGGATACCAATAAGTCACACATGACTGGGTCCAATGTGGGCGCCTGGACAAATCTTGGCTCAGTCGATCCCCGGACCTGTACTCGAGCGTCCTCGGTGACGGCTTATTATCAACCCCACAGACGACGAGCAAATCTCGTGGTACTAAGCGAAGCTCTCGTCAGCAAGATAATCATCGAGCAAGATGATGAGGCTTGGGTCGCCAGAGGTGTCGAATTCGTTCACAAAGGACAAAAGCTGTCGGTGTCTGCTTCCAAAGAAATGATTGTTTGTGCAGGCACCGTCCAGTCGCCTCAAATACTTGAGCTCAGCGGCATCGGCAATCCAGAAGTCCTCAGAAAGGCTGGAGTCGAAACACTTGTTCCAAGTCCATTCGTCGGAGAGAATCTTCAAGACCACATCATGGCTGCCTCAATCTACGAAGTCGACTCTGGTTTGCCTAATCCCGATGACCTTAAGACAGATCCCAGTGCAGCTGCTGCTGCCCGCAAAGAATTCAAGTCGAGAAGCACTGGACCGCTGACAATCCTGCCAAACTCTATTTGCTACCTCAGCCTATCGCAGGTGATGTCGGAGGAGGCGTTTTCACGTTTGGCACATGAGGCCAACAGCATTCAGGACGATCTACCCGAGCGCAATCAAATCAGGAGAACAAGGTTTGACCCTTACTTGCCGAAGCTGGGGCAAATTGAGTACATTTTTGATCTCGGAAACTGGAATCCATACTTTCGCCCAGATCACGCTTCCACGGGGAAGAAATATGCTACAATGCTGCAAATCCTGCAGTACCCCTTTTCGAGAGGGAGTATACATATCCGGTCTGCCAACCCTATTGACAAACCATGCATCGATCCACAGTACTACCAAGGCGTTGGTGGGAGCTTAGACTTGGATATAATGGTAGAATGCGCCAAATTCGCCGAGAAAGTCACGCAAACCCTTCCATTGTCAAGCATAGTTCACGGCCGCGTTGTGCCGCCAAAGTCGGCAAAATCTGATGACGAACTGAGGAATTGGCTTGTGAGAGAGACAATCACCGATTGGTGCGTATCCCCACAGATTGTCAGGTTTCGTATACCATGACCACCGCGCTAACAGTTGGGTTTGGCAGGCACCCCATTGGAACTTGCGGCATGGGCGGAGATCGCGGGATCGAAGGGGGGGTAGTTGACGAAAGACTCAGAGTGTATGGCGTAAAAGCACTTCGAGTGGTGGATGCCAGCGTCATGCCTCTACAGATCAGCGCCCACCTCCAGGCCACAGTTTATGCCATCGCGGAAAAGGGTGCATCCATGATAGTGGAAGACTGGAAAGACTGATCTCTCGCTCATTCTCATTTATCTGGGGCTGAATTACTGCAAGCCACAGCACCGCCTTAAGCTACATAGTTTCAACGATCTTTACTCGGGTGCGCGCCTACGCGGCCACAGCATCTATAGCGGAGTGCCTGGGCAGTACTCACTATCAAACCTCCTATAGAATAGCCTCCTGTAGAATAGCCTTCTATATAATAGCCTCCTATAGGAAAACCTCTAATAGAACAGCCTCTTTTAGGGAAACCTCCTGTAGAAAAGCCCATTCAGAATAATTCAAAAGGTAATCAAGTTAGAGGGCTTCCATAATGACGGTTTTAAACTTTTTTGTAATGTGGCTGTGTTACAGAAATAATGTATGTGACAATATGGCGCCTAAAGACGGCGTTGTTGTGCTACAGGAGAGGGATGTTATCCCAACAGAGTTGCCACGCCCCAGCTCTAGCGTCATATCTTTACCCTCTACGACACGCGCGCGAAGTTTCCACAGCACGAATTGCATAGGCCATTAGGAAGTTGTGCTCTGGTGTGGTGGCCTGAACCTGGCTCGTTACCAGCAAACCGAAAGGGCAGTCAGATGCAAGCGGCCTGCGATCAATCACGGCGATCGAAGTTGGTGGAAGATGTGCCAGCGGATCAGCTGAACTTTTCAAATCGTTCTCGCCATTTCGTGGAACTGTTCAGAAGTGTGCATCGAGCTCTAGACCTTGTTCTGTCTGGGATCTGTCGTCGACTACTGCGCCGAGCTGCCCGAAGTCGCTAGGCTTGAAGTTACTCTGCTGGCGTGGATGCACCTCCGGGTTACTTTCTAGACGGGCCACTAGAGGATTTCATAACGTTCCGAAAGGTATTTTTGGTCTACTGCAAATTAGGCCTGCATTTAAGCTTAATAGTGTCGATCAATTCAGCCGCGAACCGCTTGGGGTCGGTGACGGCTAGATCAGTCCGCCAAGGGCCCAGCTGCAGCTACGATAGCCTCATTGTAACAGCAATATACTACTCTTGGATGGAACGGAGGGTCATTTATCGACGCAACTGGATAGTGTGCTCATGAGGAGGGGAAGAAAGGTGATAGACACGCCACGAACACATCGCTTGTTCAAGACGGCCTTCCGTGAATCAACATGCAGGATAGTGCGTGGACGCTTTCTCCGTTGGCCGTGGACTTGATCATGGCTTCAATAAGGAGCCTGAACGTCGCATCGAGCTTTACGGCTGTGTGCAATATGCATCGAGAGACCATTGGTATAAATTGCATGCTTTCCCAGCACCAATCCTAGCCATTCACCGTGCCCTATATCTCAGTTTTGAGTGTCATTCTCCACCGTCAAGGACACCCACGCCGCCCGTACAATCTTTCTAAGTAGGCCAAAATGCAACTGAAAGGTCTCGCTTGGCTTTGCTCCCTTGCCATGTAAGTGTGCTTTCCCGTCTCGAGCATGTCCATCGCCTTTCGATTGCAACTACTGACAAGGAACTAGTGGCGTTGCTGCGCTTAATGTCAAGAGAGAAGCAGTACCGGGCGATGCACCCACTTCAGCCTCCACCTGCTCCGATATCACCAAGACTGTGACTGCCATTGCAACCATCTCGTGAGCCCAGCTTCGCTTTCATCGATGTATGGAGTCTTGGCTGATCATGAAATCAGGTACGGCACGACCAAGACGACCACAATTACAGTGATCAAGACGGAGACAGATGAGGTGACGAAGACTGTAACTGGCCCCGGGGCAACGGTCACAAAGACTGAGAGCTACACTGTGACCTCCGTCAAGCCCGGCTCGACACAGACGGTCACGTCCACTGTGACTACCAAGGGCCCAGACACGACAGTCACCAAGACAGAGAGCTACACTGTCACCACGACCAAGCCCGGTTCGACCTGCACCTCGAAGCCGAGCTGTCCTACCTTGACGAGCACTGCGACCTACTGCAAGAGCTGCTTGGTGCCGGACTGCACGACCACCTCGTATCTCACCAAGTCGGCCGGGTGCGACGTCCTCCCTACTGCAACTGTGAGCTTCCCATGTGAGAACCCGGACTCTTGCAATAAGATTGGTTGCAAAACCGTGTACTCGATTCAAACACAAGCGGCACAGAATGTTGCGCGATTCTAAGTTGTCAAGCGCTCCTAACTGGGAGGGGTGAGCATTGAACAGTGGATCGATTGGAGCTACCAAACCTATAGCGAGTAGATATAAATCAAGACGTTTGTGGGGAGATTCTGAAGTTCCACACGCCGTATCTTGACAAGGAATTTTGTGGCTGGTTTGGCTCCTTCTGCATTGAACAATATGTATCAGACTTCAATCCGGAATCAGTCAGTGATCCCACAGGACTGGAGCATGCAGTCTGACTCGACAACCAGCGCTTATCTAGAGTATTTCTCGACAATTCCTTAGGCTCTGACTGCACGAGCACATGACAAGACGCGGAAATTAAGACGGCTACGCACGGTGAATTTTGACTTGTTAGATTGTGCATTGCCCGTGTTCGGACCCAAGCCACCGGGAAGAGCGTCCTTCCCATTCCATCCTAGCCTGCAACACTGCTTGCTGCAAGTAAGCTCTGCATGGGATCACACTAACGGGATAGGAACAGCTCTAGACTGGCCAGGCATCCGTGTTGGCTGAACATCTTGGTCATCCCAAGCCACACGGAGGATTTCTGCGCGTTTCGGTTTGCGATAGCCTGGGTGGGGGAGTTTCTGGCTGTGCCGCAACCCACCCAATGTGCACTGCAACCTCCATGGTTGGTTCCTCTCTTTCTCAGACTACGACTCTGCACCGAAGCGCTGGTCTCTGGTTCCCCTAGCATTGCAACCTCACGTTTTCCCGCCAAGGATAACTTGTTAACTAACGAATACCGTCAAATCATGCCTATCGCGCGCCAGGAAACTGGACTCAGTCTTTCCCGCGCGGAAGCAAACCCCGGGACGCCCACTGTGTGGGAGGGAAGCTGCCATTGTGGGAGGAATAGATTTGAGGTCAAACTGCCAAAAATCGAAAATGCGATAAGTTGCAATTGTCTTCTCTGCCGCAAGTCTGGTTACCTGTGGGGCTTTCCCAAGGCTGGAGATGTCAAGTACACCAAGGGCGATGAGGAGACTCTGGCTGGGTTTGAGACCGAGGCACTGAGCCATGAGGTTTGTTATCAAGTCATGCCTGGGATTTCTAGAAAGTGGGATCTGATATTCAAATACAGTTCTGTAACGTCTGCGGCACAGGCCTCTACGGCACACACAAAGCTGGGCCGCTGGAGGGTCAACCCGGCATAAATGTGAGACTACCGTGCTCATTCTCACTATACACACGCGAGTCATTGTGTTGCTGATCACCCTGAGCTGACGAGACTCTCCAGCTTCGATCCATTCTTGACGTAAATCCTTTTGACCTAAAAACCCAGGAAGCACAGTAGGTTTCGCCACAGCAGCATTCTGACAAATCCAAATCCACTGACATGACGGCTTGTATAGGACTGCCTCAGTCGTAGCTGAGGACCCAATCGTGCTCCCAGAAGGCCTGAGCAAGAATCCTCCTTCAGCACAGTTGGAAGGCGATAACATCAAGGTCTACACCGGCTCGTGCGCATGCGGCGATGTCGCCTTCTCCGTCAAAACGCCACCACTGGCCGAGGTTAAAATCAAGGAGGACAACTGCAGTATATGCCGACGAAGGGCCGCCATCAGCATCTATCCGGATCGAGACCAGGTTACGGTCATTGGGAAGGAGAACACGACCGCATACGCATTTGGAAGGAAATTCAATCAGACACCATTTTGCAAAACATGCGGCGTTGCTTGCTATGGTGTTCCTGTTGGGCCCCCACAGGATGTTGTTGATAATTTGCCCGAGGCCAAGAAGGAGTTTGTGGAGAAGTTGAGGCGGATCCAGCCTCTATATGTGAGAGTGATGGACGGGGTCGAGTGGGACGATATACATGTCGAACAAAGTGACGAGGGAACTGAAGGTTATGTGCTACCGGATGAGTGACTGGACCATTGGCTTTTATTCTAAAAGTGTAGAACTTCGGAGCGAAAGAATATCTGTCTTTTATAGGTCATCTAGGGCACGGGCTGAAGTCCCTGATAAACTGCCTCGATCACTCATGATGCGTTCTCGACTCGAAGCTCAGCTCATTCATGAGCTTCTCGCCCTTGTACAATCTCACCAGATTGTCCGCCAAGATCCCCTTAATACGCCCAAGCTGGTGCGTCGATAACCAGCTGACATGAGGGGTGATCATGCAGTTCTTGGCCTTCCACAGCGGATGCTCAGCTGGCAGCGGCTCGGGGTCGGTGACATCCAACGCCGCGCCCCGGATCAATCCCGTCTCGAGAGCCTGGATCAGCGCGTCCTGGTCCACGATGGGCCCGCGCGCAACGTTCACCACAAAGGTCCTCCTCTTGCTCAGTATGTTGAACTGCTCCGCGCCCATGAGCTTCTCACTGAGCTTAGTCAGTGGCAGGGATATGATGAGCAGATCGTAGCCCTGCGAGAGGAAGTCATTCAGGGCCGCCTTGGTCTTCCCATAGAACCATTTTGACGGCAGCTCGCCTTTCTCGTCACCTAGACCCGGAATGTTGAAGCCGCTGTGTACGCGAGACTCAGCGGTTGGTCGCTCGCTGGCTGTAAATGCGTATAACTCCATGCCCAAGGCTCGGCAGAGACTACCGACCTGACGGCCAATGGCACCGTATCCCAGAACTCCTCTTCATAGAGTATTAGTGACTGTGCTGTAGCCTTAGGCATCACGCTCGGTTCGGCATGTACTTACACTCGAAGGCCTACCGAGTCCTCAATTCGTCGGGCAAAGCTGGGCTGCCAATTGCATTCATTTTGGAATTGGTCGTATGCGGAAAACAAATGCTGAAACTTGATCCAAGCCCCGATGACCCATTCCGCGATTTGTGGGCTGTATATTGGTCTGTACGTCAGCAGCTTGGAATAATCCGCGAATATCATCCTGCAAGCTTCTTGGGGAGGCGACTCACGCGGCAGATCCAGTGGTTGTTGCAAACTTGACTCCACTATCCAAGAATTTTGGGTGTTTTGCCCAAAGATCTGAGCCAGCACTGGTTAGCTGGACAAATCGGACCTTTGGAATCCATTCCGCCGGGATAGGCTCGTATGTGAACAGGATGGTAACATCCTCGAAGATTCTGCGATCCAAGTCCTCGAGCTTCCTGAGCGAGCCATCAGGGTTGCAAGCGTTCTCCCATCGGACTTGCATTTTCCCAGGGAGTCTCTGGAACAGGTCCGTTTCCCACTGCTCGTCGCGGTCGCCAGCCGTGAGAACCAGCAGCAGATCGTTGGAGGCCATGGTACTGCGTGGTTCAAATTGTGTCCTTGATGCTACCCAAGTTGCAGTGCGGCTCGTGGTGTTCTTTGGGAAAGCTCTGCTACTGGCCCGTATCTGGTGATAACCAAGGTTACACAAAAGTTCGGATTAGATCAAGGGTTCATGCAGCTTCCTTTGGGGCTTGTGGGCCACACGTCTTTACCAAGGATGGGTGAATGCACGACTATGCACGGGGGACATTGTGGGTGGATTATTGACTCTTGTTGGGCAAGAGTCACAAACAGTTGATTCACTTGCATCAGCCTTAGTCAGGGCGCTCCACTTGCTACAAGACAAAATTGGGCTGTAGCGGCGAAAAAGCGGACTCGCTTGCTGCCGATCGGCCAGGAGATAAGAATGCCAGGAGCCCCTGCCGGCCCGGCTCATTTACTCAAGTTGTGCCTCGACTTCCAGTTGCTGATATGGGCAAGCTTTCATTGAGACGTGAATATGATACACTAGTATGAGGCTGAAAGTAGGACTTGCTTGTCATGCTTGTCAAACAACATTCTACAACTTCCAAGGTTGTCACGATGTCTGACAACTGGTATTCTAAACTCAAGCTACTTCACACACATTGTTCCGCAACACAGCCACATTGCCAGAAAATATTGCCAGAAAGAAAGAAAAAAAAGAAGAAGAAAAACAGGGGGGTCATTGTGGAGCCTCTATGGCTCATTTGTCTTCTACCTGGCTATCCCAGAGGATATATTGTAGGAGCTTTCCCACAACGAGATTTCCTAAGGCAGGGTATCCCGTAGGAGGTTGTTCCATAGGAGGTCATTCCATAGAATGGGAAGTCATTCCGTAGGAAGTTTGGCAGTGAAGACTGCCTACCTAGGTAGGTGGTCCACTGTAGATGCTGTGGCCATCACGGACACCTGAGCAAAGCTCATGTAAACTAGATTGAATTACGATGCTGCAAATTATATGACCGTGGACCGTGCTATAAGGAGATCAATGCGTACGTGTCATCGAATTGGGCATTTTTGTTGAAGCAATGCCAACATTTGGCATATCAACCACAGCATAGTTTCCTCGAAGACGCTGGCCTGCGGGGAGACCCAAATTCGGCAGGAACAATCCATCAGCTCATGTACTTCTAAATGGAAAAATGTAGATATCTGGGCCAGCAATTTAATCTCGCTGGGGAGCTGGAGACAACTTTATTCAATATGTCCTTCGAGAAGATGGACTCGGGCGTCTAGTACAATTGGGGGGTCTGAGCGAGAGACTGATTTAAAATAAAGACAAGAAGCGAAAACGTCTTCACCTCATCCAAGCCCACGAGCACGCAGACCTTGCTCGACAGTAACATCAAACAGGTCGCAAGTTCCTGTCTCCAGGGCAAAAGACAAAGCACTCTAGCACTAGGCCTTAGCCATCATGCCACCCATGGGAAGAGCGGGCAGCCCTGTGAAGGAATAGTTATCAGCACGCGGTCACATTGATGCGGCATTCCAGACAGACGAAAGTGCGGGTGAGTATTCGACTTACATCCATCAACTGGCTCCTTTGACTGCTGCTGCTTGGTGCAGGCGTTGTACTTATCAGCAGACTGCGCAGTGATTCCAGCTGCAGGACAGTCCCGGTTGAGGTTGCAGCCACTGTCCATGGCCTTTTGAAGAGTGTTGCCCTCCCATCCGAAGACGTAGTCGCCGTGGGCAGCAGCGCCCCTATAACACGGGATCATTAGCGACCAATCCCTTCTTTCATCTTGTCTGTGCAGCACCTAGTACACAACGAAACAAGTGTAGCACTTACCCGATGCCCATGCTGTACACGAAGGGGTTGGAGCCGTCCGTCGGCCAGATGCTACGGTCCTTCTGGAACATTGTGACGTTCCACATGAGCTCGTACATGATCTGCGGAAGCTTGACCGGGTGCGAGGACGGGCAGGAACCGCCTCCGCTTGCTCCGGAACCGCTGTAAGCGACGTGATCCTGGTGGTTCGGGCTGTCGAGGTTCTTGCCATCCCAACACCTAGGAAGGGGATTATCAGCTCTCTATTCTTATTCATGCAGACATATAGAAAAGGGAAGGAGGTTTCTGGGAACCTACGCTGGGAATATGATGGTCTGTCGGATCATCTGGCAGTTTGATCCACTTGGGACCTCGACGGTGTCAGAACCAGAGCATGGCGCGCCGCCGACAAATTGGTCCTCGTTCGGCGAGGTCCAGCACCGATGGCAGATGTTGCCTTTGCTGACTGAGTTCGGGTTCGTGTTTGCCGCGTTGCCAGCGAGCATACGGAAACCCTGCGAACATGGTTCAGCCACTCACTCACTCGAAGAATAACCCCTCGCATGGAGCACCCACCTTCTTGAAAGCTGTTGTCTTCCCACTGGGGATATAGTAGACATCCAAACCACCGTTGTTGATAAGCTTGCCCTGCGGTCCGCCGTTGCCAGTCTGAGGCACGCGGTGGTAGCTCCCGTTCTTTGCCTTGAAGAACAAGACGGATGTCCAGTAGTTGCTCTTGTCCTGAAGGAAGCTGCAGCTGGTGCAGGATGACTGAGTGGCCGGGTCGTTGTTGGGGTCCATGGTCACGTTGAACGCGTTGCCACCGACAATCTGGTGCAGGTGAGGAGTGAAGACCATCCCTGGGTTGACCAACGGGTCCACGCGGTCGACCACGAGCTGTGAGCAGGCGAACCGCAACATGTTCTGCGCCACAGCCTGCTGGCCGGCCAGCAGTGCAGCGACTGCGAGGCTGAAAGTCTTCATGTTTGATGGTGTGGGTATCGATTTAGCTGTGAGAATGAATATCGCGTGTTCTTGAAAGTTGCAAAAGGTGAGACGGGCAGAATGAATAAAGGCTGCAAATGATCGGTTCTGAGGACGTGGGAGACTTTTTCGGTCGGGCTTGCTGTCTCTAGTTGCAGTTATAGTATCTCGAGCGATATCACTGTCGTGACACGCAAGGACCAGGCTCATAGTTCCGGCAGTTCGTGGCCATGATCGACATTGCACGGTGAGTGTCTCTCCGATAATAATATCTATTCATCCTTTCGACTACCTGACCTGGTACTCTCTACCAGATTTCACTCGTCGGTTGCACCTTGGCAGCCGAACCAGGTTCAATCACAGGTCTCGAAGGGCCCGTTGTGGCAAGCGGGCGTGACATCTCCAATATAGACGGCCGGTTAAAAGCAACCACAGGCTCAAAAACCTACACAACTAGCCTTCGAGCTCCAATCGGTGTTAACATCTGAATTCCGAGATGCATGCTTCTCCACGAGGTTACTTTGATTTTCTGAGAAATGATAAACACACAAACGCCCGTCCGGCTAGGACAGATTGAAAGGTCTTGGGATCCGGATGAAAGGAATCATGGTTGATTTTGAGCAGTGCTCGTATTGTCGCACCGACCACACGAACAAGATTGCAGCTGCATGGCGCGATTGGTACATAGATTTGGGTTAGGTATCCAGGAATATTGGGTTTCTTGTCGAATTTGCTGCCGGAATGCCTTTATTCTCCATCAATACGCGACTCCCATGGCAAATGCGATCGTGCAGTATCTACAACTAGGACATGGCGCATCTAGAATCCGTCCTTCGGAAAAGAGAACGGACCAAAGAGAACAAAGTTTGCGTCTCTAGGCAGTCAAATTATCGTGGTCGGCGTTGATCCTTCTGGGGTTGTGGTTGGGCTGCGGGATTGTCAGCTCGTGCAAGAATTCCTCCAAGCCGCCCGCATTTTGGCTTCAAAGTTGTAACGCTGACAGCCTGGACCAAAACCACCAGGCCATGCGGCCCCCAAGCCACAGGGCCTCCAGGAATATGTGCTGGACCAAAGTAGCACAGTCCTAACTGGAGCCGGGAGATCTGACGATAGTTAAACAGCCATTCGCTCCAGAGTACCCACAATGTGGACCTTGAGTATGGCCTCGGGATGTAGGGTTGAAACACCATCTTAAACCGCGAAACTTCAAGCAGCGAGGTGACCTTGGCTTCGAGTAGGGTCGTCCAGGGATTTGATCTCGTGCCGACAAGAATAGCATCGCGGATTTCCTTCTCATTGCGAGTATAAAATATAGGCCTCTGTTGTCCTTTGACTGTTGAAATGGGCAATCATCTTCCAAGCATCACAATATCGTAGTCGTCTCGCCGACACCTCATCGAGATTTTCTTTCATTGTACAATATCTACTTTACACAACATCAATTGTGGAAATCATGGCCCCAAGCATTATTGAAAAGAATGACCTGAAGCTCATTTCGAATTATACCCCTGAGGAGTTTGCGAAAGCCCCGAGGCTAATCGAGGATTCTGCCATCGTCAAGCAGGCTAAGAAAGGCGGTTATGCCTATCTGAAGATTGGTGTAGGTCGCCGCGATCTCCTCAGCCAACAGACATACTGACAACAGAGCAGTGGTTGAAGGAGGCCAACTCGAAGCCAATAGACGCAAAGAAAGCGTTCGAGTTAATGGATAGCATTATCATGGGTTTCGAAAACTTGCCGAGGGATCGGCAGGCGAAGCGAATCAACCTCGACGCAAAGGTGTCCAGGGTTCCCGGCAAGACAACCCGTGAAGGTTGGATCGCCTTTCCTGTCAAGGGCGAACTCCACGAGGCCAGGGCCCAGGCTAGCTGTTTCCAACGTCAGTTCCTGTCCGGCTGCCGACATACGCTTGAGCTGTTACGCTGACCACCCAACAGAGATGCTGAAAAGTGGGCTGGGTACTGCAGTCGAGGTGAAGGGTGACAACTTTAGAGAGCCGCTTAAGGTACTCTATCCCGTCGAGAGGGATGTTCAGAAGTGAGGAATTGAGTTGGAATGAGGCAAAATTGAGCTTCGTGACAAGATTCGACCGTCAGGAAGTGCGGGCCACTCGCTGAATGCGTCGGGAGATAAGCGCTGCGCTGGGTCTGGTGGCGCACGAGTACCCAGCGTGGCTGTCAGGACATCTAGATACGCATTTATCCTGAATTGAAAACACACCCTCACCTACCTTTTATGGTTTGGGTCTCTTGGTGTTAATCCTCGCAGCCCTGGAACGCGTCATGTTGAGCCACCAGGCAGGTAGCTTTCCAAGGCAGGCTGTGCGCCTTTTGCGGAAGACCATGTCCCGGAGATATCTCCACTTCATAAATTAAACGGAGTTCTATTTTTAACTGAAAATTTATGTAGCCTTTAGTACCCCGGTGATGGTCTGCCTACTGCAGCCTATGGCAACCAGCGAGACGGTCCAGCACTTGCAGAAAAGTGACTTGCGCCGCGTGCAAATAAAGTGCTTGACATGCACGTAGCATCGGTAAGTATCATTACGCGAGCTCTGATCTGATCCCATGATGTTCGGGGACGGCTCGGCGATACTTTCGTAACATACTGGCTGCTATAAAAGGCACCCAGTACCTACATATGCGCGGCACCATGTGCCTGCCAGCAAAACACATGCCTCTTTGCTTCCCTAGACCTTCTATTAGTTTTTTGAAGTATTCGACACCATCACGCCGCCCAAATGAAAATTGGTGAAAGATCCGACACCCCCAAACGCGTCAGTTTGCCCGCCAGTGACCAGAAGGTGTGTCGGCTGGCATTCAGAAGACTCCTCGCCGAAGTTGGCAAACGACCGTAGTAAGGCCGAAAATTTGATGCTAGGATCTCGTATAAATTGAGTTATTTCTGGGAATAATCCCTGGTAAGACTGGATACATAGCATCCCCATTCGCCGTGTGAGAAGTACATGAAAACAGGCTGTGCATGTGGTTGCGGAAGACCGGAAAATTAAATCACCCCATGGCACTATCGATGTGGACATGTCTTGGACACATACCCGATGTCTCGATGGGCAATGCGCATCGGTCGGCTCCTCGGCCAACGTCATCCCAGAAGGCTTTCGGGAAGCACATGAAAATCTTTTCGAGGTTGCTGTACCGGTAAATAATCCAGTCGATTGCCAGGGACAGTCGATTTGGAGGCGCCGGGGAAAAGATATGACGGTCTCATTCCAGTCAGCGGAGAAGTGTACCTAGTTACGACGACTGGATCGAAAGCGCAAACGTGGCCATCTTTTGTCGCCACCAACAAGAGGTTGTTGGAACTTGCTTTCTTCGTGTTTTGATGTTCTCGATAGGAAGCACGCCAGAATTCAGACGCAAATAGCAGCGAGGTATCACGATTCTAACCATGTGTTTCATTATCCTCTTTATACTTGACGCTACGAATGAATTTCTTGGCTCCTGCTTCCAGAGCTCCTCGAGCCCGTAATACTCTGACACTTGGGATCCTCTGCGGACTGTGTCTCTGGATTTTGGTGCTGCTGTCAACCAGAACATATTGTCCATTTGTGATGCCAGAACAAGGATAGTTCTGTGGCGCACGCCGGCGAATAGTTGCTCCTGATCTTGTAGTTCAACAACTACTATGCGAGGTATGCCTGAGTTCTTCTCTCGACCCACGCAGTGAGACTGCGTGGAGTGAAACCACTTACAAAAATTTGTACGACCAATACGAAACCAGTCTTGTTCACACATATGGGATAATTCGCAAGGTACGTTGCAAGACACTCCTTTGTGAACATCACGCTGCATATGATGGATATTCCAGCCAGTCTTGGTGAGGACTGATTCGCGTCGAGGCAATGATTCGCAACCATGACTTCCATCCTTATGGTCTACGAGCGTCTAATCCAGTGTGCTTTGTGTGTGAGCCAAATGTTTTTACATAACGATAAAAATAGCGAAGCCTGGCTCTGCGGACGCCCAGCTTCACCTGTGTCACTTGTGCACCACAGGCACGCAGCTCCCGCTGGCATCACATTATTTCCCAGGCAGCACCGACGGCTTCTCTGACGCGTCCAGCGTCACATATTCAACGAGCCTATTGGTCATCCTCTCACACCAAGGGTCCACATACGCCATCCAGAAGTTCGCGATGCAATACAGCATCGGCAGCCAGACGAACTGCCATATGATGAGGGCCAGGTTCCCGGGATACTTCAAGCGCGTCATCTCCATATCACCCTTATCATTCTCATGGTCCGGTGGCGCCTGCACGCCGTACAGCATCCACACCAGCGTCGTCTTCATCAACGGGCCGTGCAGGAGGTACACCGCAAAGCTCATCCTCCCGAGGAACAGGAGGTACCTCCCGCTCAGGAGCTTCTGCAGCACCGGGCTTAGCAAGATACCCATACTGATAAACTCTAAGCCTATCCCGCTCGCGAAGCGGGGGAAGTCCGGGTTCTCGGGCAGGATGGGCCGCATGAAGTCCAGGAGGAGCCGCGACCACGTCATCCACTCGGCGTGTCCCTCGGGGAAGGAGGCGAACGTGAGGCCGATGAAGACGAGGGCGGCGGAGAGGATCTTGCTGAGGCGGGGGCGGTCGGATATGAATTGTGCTGTGGAGGGCTGGTTCTGCAGGTCGGCGATGAAGGTACCCCAGAAGAACTGCATCCCGAAGGCAGCTGGACGAAACGAGGCAATGTCAGTGCTGGGTCATAGAAGATAGTGAACGGCTATGAAGCCGCAGGCAAGATCATAAGACTTACAGTCACTCGCACAGTAGAAGTAAACCCAAAATCCAAAGCTCGCCATGATCCGATACCTCGGCCTCACATATGCCGTGGCCACCATGAACGAGTAAACCCACATGCTCCCCTTGAGCAAGGGCAGCAGCGTCCACTGGCTGTTATCATAATCGTTACCGGCCCTGGTCCACGTCGTGACGATGCAGTAAACCAGATTACCCAGGGCCTCGCCTAGGTACGCGATCCTTCTGGGCGACTGCACGTCGATCCACCAGCTGTCCTGATGCTTAGCAACCGCGTACAGGCCCATCTCGGCCATGAGCCACGACACCGCCGTCGCGGCGGCGGCAGGGAGCACGAGGCGCGGGATCCTCCGCAGCGCCGACTTGCTGATGGACGCGAAGGCCGCCTCCTGGTTGCCCTGGCGGCACAGCTTGATGGGCTTGAGCGCGCACACGTAGCCCGTCACGAAGGCGAAGATGGTCACGCCGATGCGGCCCTGCACCAGGATCCGCAGGTACGGCAGCTGCATGAAGCGGGGGTCCGCGTCTTCCTGGGAGGTCGCGCCGAATAGCTCGCCGTCCCAGGCGCGGGCGAGGTGGGTCAACACTACGAGGGCGGATGCGATGCCGCGGAGGCCCTATGAGATGTGGCATTTTAGCAAGGTCCGGTTCTAGAGTGAAGCAGGGTCGGCTGCTCATGATTCCACGGTGAAATCTGCTCCTCCCCGTGGGCCCAGTGCTCAAGTGGATGCTGGGCTGATGGTGTTGTGGGAGTGACTTCATCTTCACGCGCGGTCCAGCATCCAGGACAACGTGAGGTCATCCAGTGTCAGGCAGCTAGCTACATCTTGAACAAAACTAGTGACGATAAGACGGTATGCTCACATCGACCCATTTGACATTGCCCTCCCTTCCAATTGCCATCGTCAATCACCAGGTCGCATGGGCAAGAAAGAGGTAACAGAAGTCTGGGGCTTCCAGCTTGTCCGGCCGAACCGAAGATTTCGAAGATCAGGGTAAGTTTTGGGCAAGAGAGATGGCAAGGATGCGATCAAGATCTGATGTTGGCGCGCGTTTCTATGGGACTGTCTTTGACAAACGGAATATGCTTCGACAGCTGAGACCTCGACCGTCAGAGAGTAGAGCTTATCAGGAAGGACAGGTCAAGATGTAGAACCTAAAAGCCGCCGCTCTGAGGTATCACCGCACGGGTCAGTAGGATCCAGCGAGTCAAGGGCAATGGAAAAATCATGGCCTTGTGCCATGGGACTGTGCCACAGAGTGGCAGGGGACCCGACGAGGGAGAGAGCACTGGCTTGGCAGGAGAAAAGAAATAAGGCGAGCGAAACATGGTGACAGTAAGGGAAAGAGGATGGCAATCCCCGAGATCATGTCGCGCTTTTCCAGGGTAAGCAGGCAAAATCCGAATAAGTAGTTAGTTGGTGCTGCACGCTGCAAGGGGTGGTCGGTTATCAGTGTGGTTTTGGCCGTCCGATCCGGCACCAGAGATCCTCACGTACTCGAACCTCTCTCCTGGGAGATGGGATCCTCTCCGACTGGCTTTACTCAACATGTTCCAGCAAAGTGGACTTGCATATCCCATTGATACTTCTGGTAGCTGAGCTCGTGCAGAGACAAGTCATGGCTTGAACTCATTCACGCTGAAGCAACTGGGTCATGCTGTAAGTTTTGGACGTTCATTCAAGGCCATTAGTTACCGTCCCACCCGAAGAGGCCTGAAGGCTGGGCGGCTCAACAGCTTCGTAACATCCGCAGGCACGTCCAAGAACCTGCTCAAGCGACTCCCCATGGGCTCTGTCGCCTTTGACATATGATAGCAATCGACAGCAGAGCTGCCTCGCAGCGCCCTTCCCCAGCCCTCGTGAACTGTCCTCGTTGTGTTTGTGGTTGCAACCTGGTGTGCCGAAGTCCCGAGTAGGACCAAGATCTCGCTTCCCGTCTGGGCAGGGTCACGGCGATCATGCGGGTGCGCGGTTCGCTTGGCCCGGCTTGACTGGTCGAGGCCCAGCACAGGGAACAGACCAGCCAGCCCGACTCGCCCCAGACAGCTAGACTGGAACGACTTGACGGTGCCGCAAACACGTTCCCTGGTGCCTTGCCTCCTACTTTAAAATTGATACTTGGGAGTTAAGGGGGTTTCGTACACAACGCAACAGCTGATTGCTGGATGATGACGTGGTGGGGGCATCGAAGAGATTAGCTTGGCGCGCCGAATCCTTCTGTCAGGTTTGCCTTGCAATGTATTCTCAGACTGGCCGTATTTTGGCAAAAACGACGAGGTCAAGAGTGTTGTATAATGTCACGGGTTTGACAGGGCGATTCTGGAGAAACAACGCGGGTGCTTGGCAAAGGGAATGTTTCATGTGGGAGTGCAAACAAAAGAGCATTCCAAAGGGAGGGAAAGATGTGCCGACGCCCCCACCACCCAGCCTCAACACGCTCTCCCACCTGACCTTGAAAAATCGCGGTGAAACAGAAGAGCGTCAGTGAGGCCGGGAGAGCAAATGGTCAAATTCGCGGAATTTCCACCAGCCCACCCCACCAGCCATCTGGCAAGGGCGTCGATACCTCGATGCCGGGACGGGGGACGCCACGCCCCGGCTTTTGAGGTATTGGTTTGATATACCGCTCGGAATACAGAGCTGGATCAAGGAAGGATCTCGCCTTGTGCTCCACCTTGCCGTGCGGAAAGGATGACAAAAGGGAATATTTGGTGAGACATGGGGAAGCTTCACTGAAACACATGGGGGAAGGGGCAGCGCCCTTGGATCCAACAGTCTTCTCATTTCTTGTGCGCTTGAACGGCGGGCACGGGTATCGTATCTGTACAGGTGGAACAAGACAGCCTCGGTACTGTGAAGTCCTTGCGTATTTCGCCTCCCGTCTTAATTCAGCAAGAACTCAAACGTGTCATCCTCTGGCTCCTCCTCATCGTCATCCACCGAATTCTCATCTCTTACTAAAAAGCTCGTCTCAACACGAGCAGCAGTCTTCACTGCGCTGGACTTTTGTTGATCCTTGGTAATTGCATTGGCATTTGCCTGTTTGTGCGCTCCAAACACTGCGAGTCTCCTGAGGTCCATGGGTTCCCAATTTCGACGATCCATGGGACTTTGGTAGTTGGCGAGTTTTGATGTTGGGTCAATTACGTCGCTAGCATCTTCGTCGTCGAGCCACGTCCTATTTCGCACGTGTACCACAGGATTTTTGATGCGTGAGAACTCAGGTGAGTCGGTGTACCGCTCGAAAAATACCTTCTTTTTGGCAACAGCAGGATATCTTTGGCGGGAAGATGCAAGGCGAGGATCATCTGCAGCATCGACCTTTGGAGGTGGCACCTGACTGTCGTGCATTTCAGTCCTGGCCCTCTTAGGCGGGCTGTCTTGTCTCTCCTTTGGTCTTCCCCGCTGCTGCTGCTCATGTGTCGTCTTCTGGGCGCTGGCCTCGGTGTGTGCCGTCTCGTAGAGCCTCTAACCCTCCTCGAAGAACACCCGCTTTGTCCCGCGTAGCCTCTCATCTTCCATCTGCTCTAATTGTTGGTCCAATTCCATGAGGTCCATGACTTCTTGCTCGATATCTCGCTCTTCAGCATCCAACTCGTAGCCCGCGTCGGCAGCTGCATCCAGCTCATCCATGAATTCGAGACCCATATTACGTGGTCGAGACGGTGTTTCTGTGTTTTCGGGCTGGTAATCGATCGGATCTGTCTCGAGATTGTCTTGGGACTGGTTCAAGCTCCGCGCGAACTGGCCGGCTGAAGGTGGTCGGCCACCGTCACGGCCGCTGCGTATACTGAGGTCGAACTTCGGAAGACGTATCGGGTTGCGGGCAGGATTCTGATGTACAATGATCGCATTAGGCGATTCTGCTGCTGCATTTGCAGGGAGGAGGCGCTTCAGATTCTTGGCTGGGAATCGCAGTGGTGCTGTGTCGACGTCTTGGAAGTCGTGAACCACGACGAGTCTGCTCTCGCCGCGCACAACCACCTCAATGGGGAGACCTGTGCTCTCCTCCGCAGTGGCGTCTGGATCGTCAGAATTGTGGGAAGACTGTCGCCTTTGGGATCTGGGAGTCGCAACGACACCACAGCACCGTTCGCCTAGCAACCCGGCATTGAGTTCCACCAGGCGGACCATGCGCGATGGCTGCGCTCCGCTGAATAGATTGACGCCGCCACCTGCGCTACGGCGGACTTGAGCATCCCAGAACTTGGCGACAACGGGAATGACGCAAACGATATTGTCAGTTCCACCCATCCACAGGACGGCACTCTCCTCCGTAGGTACTGATCCCCTTGCGCTCGGTAGCTGCACGACTTCTACTCCGCCCTTGACAGCAGCAAGTCGTTCTGGCCCACCATTCATCATCGACACAAGGGAGTCACGGCGTCCGACGGAGTTGAAATCGTTAGCTCCGAACGAAGATTTCTGCGAACCTGGGTTACGCAATGGGCTCGTTCCCTCGAGGTGGCCTGAAGCACTGAAAGCCGTGAGAGCGGCCCCCCGCACTCCCGTATTTTGTTTCGAGAACATAGACCCTCCTACGTCGTTACCGAGGGGCCCAGCACCTTCAACGTCCCATATTCCCCACTGCCCGTCGGCCAGGAGTATCAAGATCGCCCGGCCATGCGATATCCATTGAGCACCGACAACGGGTTTCCTCGTGCAGGGCGAAGTGGTTGCACGGGCGAAAGGGGGGTATAGAGAGAGCAGCCACGAGCCGTGAGACGGCCAAGGGCCTTCGGAGATGTCATCCTGGGGAATTGAAGGGATGGAGTAGTCATAGATGCGGACCGCGTGTGGAGAAGCGACGGTAAGTAGTTGGCCCGAGTGAAGGGGGTTGAATGCGACGCTTGTCAGGGGACTCGGTAGGTATTCGGTCTGAAACGGTTCGATGGGAGGGCTGTCCGAGGTAGCATTGATAGGGACGTCCCAAAGTCGCAACGTGCCTGAGGCGTCCTTGCCGTGGACAGCAACGATGGCTCGCGCGGCGGAACCACCCAGACGAGCAGGCGATTTGTTCCGATCAGAACTGCTCGCTCGCCGGGGTAGCATTGTTATAGCAATCCCATCAGGGCATTTGTTCTGGCCGCCAAGCTGGATCAGAGTCTCGCCCCACTTGCCCTGGCCTACGGCGCCAGCCAGCAGGTTGGATCGTAGTTCCTCTCTCGTTATGGCCTCGTGCGATGGCGGCGTCAAGGGCAGAGTTACCATGAAGACGGAGCCCTTCGCAGACGTCACCGCAAATGCCATCATCTCGGATAGAATGTCGGCTTCGCTCGGCTGCTCTCCCGGGAAGCGCGGCGCAATGGGCGGAACAGCGATGTGGAGGATGTCTGTGCCAAATGCGAGATCCAGGGACTGGATGACCTCTGGGTATCCGGTGGTGTCTTCGACATTCTCATCCTCGAACTCTGGCTTGTCAACAAAGGCAGCTGGCGCGGAAGCATTGTCATCGTCGTCTGAATCGATGATCATGACGCCATCGTCAGCGGATGCACCAGCACCATTTGTTTTGCTGCCGGCGGCCGGTTTCGAAGATTGAGACTTGGCCTGCTTCAGTCGGCGACCACCGCGCCAAACTGCTGTGACTCCATTCTCGTGACCGTACAGGAGGACCGTGGATCCTTGAGGGGAGGGAACGGGGTATGTCTTGACATCGTGAACTCGTCGATTAAGGGAGTAACTGGACGTGGACGGTCAGCTAGGCGTACTCCTTGCTAGGAGATAGCGCGGTCTCCCTACGTGTATTGTGTATTTTGGGCGGTTTGCCGCACCCGTGGCTTGAGCTGGGGTGTCATCGTGAGGGCTGTAGGTTGTTGTTGTTGTTGTTGTTATGGCTGGCAGATGCGCAAGCAAAGCGAGAACACGAATCGAGTGTAGAAGGGCTGGCCAGAGGGAGGCGCCCATAGGAACGAGCTCTGGAGAGTCTGCCGCAAGTACGAGGATGGGGTCAAAGGGTCATGTCGAGGTTAAATCGGGCAATAACAAAGACCAAGACAGCCCCTCGATGTAGTCGCTGCAGGCATGGACCAGGCTGGTATGGTTGGCTGGCTGGCTGGCTCGCTGGCTCGCTGGCTGAAGTGGAAAACTTTGGAAGCGCGACAGCTCCAAGCTCGACGCGACGCTAGCGGTAGCTTCAGCAATGGTCCGTGCTCCCACGCCGGCCTCGATTACATAAGGGCACTCTGCGCGGACGTACCACCCCGCCAGACGCAATCAATTTATGTACAGTACAGTACAGTACACCTTCCATCTGTCTGCCTTCAACATGCCATAATGAGCACGATCACGCTTTCTCTTCAGCACTTGAATGGGGTGGCTCTGGTCGCGACAAGTAGGAAATGGCATGGTCTGTATTGACTGTTGATGCATGTACCTCAAAACCAAAGACCACCCCGGCCGCGGGAGCGCCCTAGTCCAACACATCTCGCATCCCACCAGAACTCGGCGGAGGTGTCGCCACAACTGAGAAGTTGAAATTAGGGTTATCACGGCCCCCGCCCTCCGCCCAGATCGAAGCATACGACGCATATGTGTCCCAGTTCGAGCTGGTGTTGATACCCAGCTCATGCCACGCAAACAGTCCCGTCGAAACATCACTACCTAGCACGGCATAATTCGTCAACGGGTCGTATGCCGACGAGGATGCGTAGCCAGTGAACCAATCGGCCAAGTTCGTCGTCGCCCGGATCCGGTTCTGGTTGTACGGCGGCAGCGCCTCGATCATGTCTCTCAGTTCCTGGTCGAAGAAGAGCTGCGACAGGTGTGCCACCTTGCCGCCCGTGTACGTCCCGTTGGGCAGGACCTGGGAGCCAACATGAGCGATGATGTGCTCGTGCGTGGCGCGGAAGTCGTAGTGTCCCGGGAAGTTGGTGTCGAAGCGGACAACACCATCCGCGTCCGTCTTTTGCACGCCGCGGAGCCAGGTGGTCTTCAGCCCTCCCTGCCCGCGAGCGCTGACGCCGCTGTATTTCCCTGTTGTGTTGCAGCCCCAAATGTCGATGAGCACGTCCGCCGGCTCACAAGTGTTGATGTCGATGAACTGCAGCTCGAGGTGCATTGGGACTCCGGGGATGCCTTCAGTGACATTTTGCCGAACTAAGTTATAGCATGAAGAATCAGTTCTCAAGCGATTCCAACATTAAGCCTCGTACAGTGAAGGCTTCGAACAGGCTCCTCGGGTCCAAGAACTTCTCAGCGAGAGGAATTCTCAGCGAGCTGCAGCCTCGCAACCGGACAATGAGAAGAAGCAACACCGCTTTGGCATAGCACATGTCCGTTCTTGGTAAATGAGATACTTGGCGTTTGAGACTGCTTACTGATTTCCTGTGACACAAAATATGGCCCATTCGCATTGTCGGGAGCTAGGATGGAAGATGCATTGACGCCAAAGATGTCTTCGGCCGGTGTCCCAGGACCATACGACACGAGGCCCGTCTTGTTGTGGTCTATTCCGCTCCACTTGCGAAAGTCTGCGGCAGTGCGGCGGTGTATGAAAGGGGCTGCGATACTTGTGTCAGCCTCCTGGATCTCTACAGCGAGAGTCATTGGGACTCGCCATCAGCCAGCCCTCTTTCCTGGCGGAGTCTTTCAAAAGTAGCTGCTCGCCGGGCAATGGCCTGCTCCCTGCGTGCCTTCACCTTGGGCTGGTACGCGCATGCTTGTAGGGCTCGTAAGTTTACCTCGGCGACGACATGGTGTCTCGTGATCTCATCCAAGTGCGCCCTCTTGTCGTACAGCTCTTCGGGATGCGCTGAGACCAACCGCGTTACCAGGCTAGCAGCTAATGCAACGAAAACAGTAGGGGGAAGCATCATGATGTCAATTACAGTCCTAAAGCCGTAGGCGTAATGGTCTGCTGCTCGCGTTTAGGGAACATAGGCATTGCCGCTGGGAAGGACTCGGACTATCTACAGAGAGAGCTGCTGATTTATATCATGTATCTCATCGTGGTGGTTCATCAATCTCAACATCGTTTATTTGGTCATATCCGGATGAATCTCCAGATGGGGTTAATCCGCTGCACACACCCGCCGAAACCTCGCAAATGTAGATCCACGGGTGTTATATGCAACAGAAGCCGAGAGTGCCAGATGGAGAAGTGGAGTTCTCAATGGAGAGATGACTTGTCTAATATGTTTCTTCCTAATGGCTGACCAACGTCTTGGCAGGCTTGCGTAGAACCAAAAAATCACCTCCAACTTCCCTTGCATCTTGGTGAACCTCATATAGGTATCCCCTCACGTAACGCCCTAGCTCGGCGTAATTGCTACCCAAGCGTAGGAGGACCAAGGAACAGCGGTTTAAGTGTTTGAAACCGATGAATTGCCAACTCAGGATACTATCGGATATCATTTGCATGCATATCGAGTTAGATGGTTTCAGCTCCGTGACGCTGGTTCACGCTTCTTTGGGAACACTGCAGCAGATCACGCGTTAGGAGAGGGGCCAGATCGGTGTTGTCACTTTAATCAAATGTGGAGTGTCTGGTAGTCAGCTAGAGTTGGTCATCAGACGCTCAGTTCCTGGGGAGCTAGAGTTGTTGGTCATTGAGCCTTCGCATTTCGTCGACCGGCACTCTCCATCTCCAGATCCAGGCAAGTAGCTTCCCGAGGTCAGCATCAATCAGCTTTGGCGGTACCCAAAGGCATGTCTCAAGTATTTGTCAGGCTTCCATGTCCAAGAAAATGAAAGATCTGCGGGCTTTGGAATGTTGGCAACTGACAAAGACGATTGAGCCTGTCAAGTCACAACAATTGAACCTGCATATGTAGTGCAATGTGCCATCAGCTGGAGGCAACCCTGGTATCTTATTTCCTTGTTCTGTTTACAAGCTATATGCCAGTCCCCAAACACCCCGATCACTGTCTATTACCTGCCATAATCCAAGTCCCAGGTGACATGTTTCTATTGCACCAGGTCACAATACAGACCAACCAAACGCCATCGCAAAATTAGAGACAAAGCGAATCCTGTAATTGCCATTCCACACCCATAAGACAAAGAAAAAAAAAGAGCCCGATCTAGTATGGCTCCCCAGCTCGGCCATAGCTGGCACGTGCATTGTAGGGAGGTCCAGACATGGCGACCTCGGCATCCGAGACATCAGCACTCGGGCTCTGCTTGGCCGGGCGGTACTTTTGCGCATACAACATGACAACAGGGTCAATCGGCACGAACACAGCCACGGCGATGACCATCATGGCAGCGTCCAGCGCGATGAAGTACACCTCGTGGGTGATGAGGTGGCCCCTCCAGCCCTGGGCCAGCTCGATGGTACGGTAGACAGACCGAATATAAATCACGACGAAGCTGAGGAAGATGGCGCCGAGGACCAGCTTCAGGCCGCGCGTGACGGCGTCGCGAAGGCCGAACTTCCTGCTCGAGATACGCCGGGCAAAGTCAACCAGGAGCACACCGAAGAGCGTCATGGTGGCGAGCTGGAAGACGATACCACCCTCCATAATGTTTGTGCCGCGGTCTTGTTGCTCGTCCGTGTCGGCCATCGAGGCCATCGCGCCGCCGGCTGCTTGGATGATGAGGGAGACGATGTCGCAGGTGCAGAATATAATCGTGTACCATTTCGCGGAGAGGAAGGAGGAAGACCGGCCCAGATCAGCGATGAGCTTGCCGAGGAGGACGTAAAGGGCAGCGCTGAAGAACACGGGCGCGATAATGAGAGTGACGATCTGCGAAAGGAATGCATCTCTGTTGTATGGACACTTGGCGGCCCAGGTTCTGGAGGCCCATCCGATCAATTCGGCTGCAACAGATGACAACATCAGTGACCGAAGCATGAAAGACAATAAGAAACAATGGTACTAACTGAGGGCACCCAATGCGAGCAAGATAGATGTTGCTTTCCGCAATTGTATTGATCGGAATGTGTGGTAGAGGAATGGAATGGCAAACAAGACGCTCAAAACGATGCCTCCGGCGAAAGATGGGATGTAGCCATAACTTGGCTCGAGAAGAGATGTGTAGGCTGTGCAGCCCGATTGAATCTCTCGCATGCGCTCCTCCATCTCGGCCTCCGTCATGTTGGCAAATAGCGGCTGTGACGACGACATTTTCGCAGTGGTCGTAGCGTTTGAATAATTTGTCGGAGAGAAGATCGATTGGTTGGTTTTTTTTTTTTGTTTTTTTTTAAAAAAAGAAAATTCACCGACGGTACAGCAAAACTATAGTGTTTGCTGCCTGTTTATTTAGATAGACTCGGGTACTGACGAAAAGATGATACAAAAACATCAGCAGTTTCGACGATGGATGGATGCAATTTTATATGTCTACTTTCGAAACTCTACAGCTGAACTCCATCGTATGGTGCTGACAGGGAGGAAGAGATAGGCCAGGAGGCTTAGCAAGCCACGGGCGCTTTTGCTCCTTCACTGCAACGGGAAGAAACGAGCCTCAGCCAGGATGCAATCCTGAGGATCTGATCCATCCAAGACTTAGCTAAGATATCTGGGCGGTGTCCCATTGGCCCTCATCTTGATGGATTAGCGATTGTCCCAATGACTAGGCCCCGGAGAAACATAGCTTAGATCCGGGGAGGTCATAGTATGGGACACTACCACGGTAAATGTGCAGGGTCCTTACGAGAGAAGTGGGTCCAGAGCGAAGGGCTTCTTTCTCTCACGAAGGATTGAGTGAGTCGCGTCTAAGGCTGATTACGAATTGTGGCTTGGGCTGACCCCTGCGACTGGGGCTAGTCCGAGCTCTGTCAACAAAGACAAGAAGGACCACACACATGTTGTTCTGCCACGTGGAACGGACTCGGATACGGGCAGGAATACTTAGGCCCGGGATATGTGATAAATGCTGGGGAGTGTGCAAGTGCTTGGCCGTCGGAGTCGGAACAATTCTCTAAGCCCGGTCTGATCCTTCAACTGCCTCTCAGTATCCAAGATAAGTCAACCCTGTGAAGAAACGCCTAGGCAGACGTACCGTGCATTCAGGCTATACACCAGTTGAATTCATGATACAGCCGGAGGTGGGAAAAATCACAAACACAAAGTTGTCTCCGGCCAGCCTTGTCCTGATGGTCTCCTGAAGTCCTTTGTTCCCAAGAAGACTGCGGGCGATGCCCTCCAAGATGTCTCAGAATAGACACATGTAAGCAGCCATCTGGGGCCATTCTTTCTTGATTGCCTGCACAATCTCTTTCCACTAAACTTTTTCCGCGGCAGCATTTCCTGCACTTCTCTCACCGTCCCCCCAATCGGGTGTTTCTCAGAGGGCGTGTCCTTCTCCGAGAATGTCTGGAATTCCGGTGATGATGGGGGCATAGTACCCAAATTTCCCAAATGGGTCATATTTAGCCTTGAGCTTCCTCAGCCTCCACAAGCGCCAGTCCTCGTATCCATACAGCGCCTCGAGGCTCTCATCACCGTGCGCATAGTTCACATACGCGTGGAGAGGCTGCCCACTCCCACTGCTCAAAGCACGCCTCACCCTTGCCCCAAAATCTGCTGCGATGTCGTCCAGAGTGGCGTTTCCTAGCGCGAAGTACATAAAAGGGCTGGCCAAGATCTGGTTGAAACGGTCCGGGTACGCGGTCTCGTCGTCAGGGACAGCCTCGACCCCCCTGGTCGAGTACGCCTCCAAGAGGACGAAGGAGTTGCGCAGCTCCGGCGGAAATGTGTTGTAGATGTTCAACGTCGCCCGCAGGCCTGCCACGCTCCATCTTCTCAGCGCAACACCAAATAGCATCGCACTGCTCGAGCCCTTGACACAAGCCGGCGTGCCATACGCTGCGCCCGCCACAGCATTCATGCCCGTTATGTCCGTTGTGCCGGCTCTGATGCTTACGGGAAGCAGGGCACGGGCGCGGTTTGTATAAAGTGGCGGCACGGTCCCACGGCCCTGCCAAATGAGCCAGAAGACGATAATTGGCTTTTTTCGTTTTCATAATGCGTCAGTATGAGCTGTCTATGGCCCCATCTCCGGGCCGATACGACCAGAGTAAGCGTGCTCACATTTTCCGAGTCAACGTCAGGGCGGAATTCGAAATGCCCGTAATGCGTCAGCTCGACTGGCCGCGGCGAATCCGCATTGTCCTGCAACAGCTCGTTGGCCCATTCGAACAACGCCTCCAGCTTGTCCTGCTTGAAGACATACTCCTCGTAAGCCCACAGCCGGCCCTGTCCTGGCTCAACGTCAAAAATACGGTACTCGACCGAAGTTACGATGCCGAAATTATGGCCGGCTCCCCGTAATGCCCAAAACAGGTCGCTATTCACTGTCGCTGAAGCAGTCACGGCGGTCCCATCGGCGAGCACAACGCGGGCCGAGAGAATGTTGTCTGCCAACAGGCCATGCTGCCCCTGAAGCCAGCCGTGACCTCCGCCGAGCATGGGAGATGTGATACCTGCGCAGTCGCAGGCTGTGGTGACTACAAGAACATAGCCATCGATTAATATACCGCTGAGACACGGTCACGGACAAAAAAGATCAGAGACAGAAAGACAACGACGTTCAACCATACCGGCCTGCTTTCCCCTCGCCCAAAGTGCCGCAATCACCTCGCCCGACTGGGTCCCGCCGCCGATAGTCGCAGTCCTACCATCGTCGGAGACGTGGACGTACGCCATGCCGCGCATCGAAATGCCGATCCCGTTCTTCACGTTGCCAAGGTCCCACGTCTCGCCGTGGCCGCCTGTGATGGCAAGGAACGGCTTATTGAAGGCGTCGGCATACCGGATCTTGTTTGCCACGCATATCTCAGTCAGTGATTACGAAAAGCCACGACGCAGGTCATTCCCAAGTACCGTGTTCCGAACGTCCTCCTCTGTAGCCACTCTGACCAAGGCATCTAGCTGGGGCTTCTTAGCTGCTATCGTGGCGGTGCCGTTTGCGAAGCCCTCCGATCCGGGGAAATATATGTCGGCATCTCCTGACAGCATGGAGCTCAGGGAGCTCAGAGTGGGATCAACTGGACGGTAGACATCTCCCAGTGAGAACGTCGGGGCCAAGGACAGGACCCGGGCCAGGATGTATAGCGCTGTGCTTGTCGACTTCATGTTGGACGATGTCCCCACGAGGCTTATTCGCATGGGCAGTGGCTGTAGGGCGATCTAACAACGGCTGTCAGTGACAGAGGCCGTCATGCCTCCGGATGCTGAAATTTCACCACGCTGAGAATGTAGCAACACCACGCCATAATGTTGGGTCTCATCGATTGCTGAGATCCCCTCTCGAGTTCCTGGAGTAAGCTGACCTGCAGCGTAGCTCCGAGGAGTCCTCGCCTGCAGGTAGATAGCTGGGATGGCGGCGCCATCGCCACGCATCTATTGATATGCAGTATGCAGTGGCATATTGTTCGTCTTTATCACTCGCCAGTAGGAGCGCTCTCCACTGAACCCTGTTACTGCACCGCTACCCTACCAATTGGCCTAGACCTCGTCTGCAGCTTAGCGCCATGCTGTGAACCCTGTGTAGGTGTCCTGCATGTGAACGGGTGATGGTGGGGTAAAAACCCTCGAGAGGTCAGAACACAGAAAGGGGGGCACCCATAAGCTCACCGAGGCAAGTCACTCGAAGCTGTAAGCCATATGGTTTGGGAGTGGTGAGGCGAACACCAAATTGTTAAACTTTTTTTGTTCTTCATTCGTTGGCAAACCCTTCACCGAGCAATGCAATGCTGTAAAACCAGTAAAAGTACAGGTGATCAAGATGGTCCCCGTTCCCTCTGGTGAGCGGAGATACCCAACTTGTTATCGTGGCGTCGTAAAAGCGTTGGTTTAGATACTCCTTTTCTGAACTTCTTGCCAACAATCACAGCTCGTTCGCCTTCTTCTTGGCCTCGCCCTTCAGCTCAGCAGCCTTGCCCTTAGCTTGGCCCGCAGCCTGGCTCGCGTCGCCCTTGAGCTCCTGTGCCTTGCCCGCGGCCTCACCGCGCAGCTCGGCGGCCTTGCCCTTTACATCGCCCCCGGTGACGTTGGCGGTGGCATCCTTGACCTTGTCCTTGGCGGCGACTGTTCGCTTTGTTAGCTCCTCCGCTTCTCATGTTGCTCCTGGAAACAGACATGTTGACCAGTCTACGTACCTCCAATGTCGATGCCGTCAACGAGTTTGTCAGACACAACGCGGTCCACCTTCTTCAGTCCATCCTTGGTAGCATCAACGGGGTTCTTTTGCAGCTGGACAGTGGTGGAGAAGGCTGCTCGTGGTGCGGTAGATGTGAAGTTGGAAGAGCGTGCCGCAGCGCGGGAGATGTTTGCCATGCGGCGAACGGTCAGCTCGGTGAGGAAAGACATTTTTGCTGGGGGTTTTGTTTTGTTGGGAGGGGTGTGTTGTGGCTTGTGATGCTGCTCGAAGGAAGCTGCTGAGGACGAGTTCGAGAGTCGTCAGGCAATTAAGTTGTAGATTAGGAAGTAGAATTGAGACGTTTGCTTGATTGGAAAGTTTCAATGTGAAGAATGAATTGAGAGCAGTAGCTGGGTGAAGTTAAGAAAGGAAGGGAGAACAGACAGATATCACAAGGGAGTGATGAGGAATGATGTCATGCTCACGATGACGCTTGAGGCTAGAACCGCTGCACTACAGCACGCAGGCACGCCAACATGACGTCTATAAGTGGTTGGACCTCGATCCGTAACGCAAAACCAGACAGAAGCGTAGAAGATCGTCCAAAAAATGCTGCATCAGATCAGCTGCTATAGGGAACTCATCAAGGTCTTGAGAATTCTCCCCGGCTGCACGCTCATGGCCGTCGCTCCGGCCGGTGCCGCCTATGAAGCATCCATTATCTGGTGCGATATGGGCCAACACAGCTGAAAGCACATTGAGAAAATAAATGGCAGCATGCCAGGATTCTTAGCACGACATCCCTTGCCCCAGCTCCAATCTACAGCTTCTTGGTCCAGGAGCCCCAGAACCCAGCTGCATGTGCTGAAGAGACACCCCGTGCTGCTACCATGGGACTCCAGCAACCCTCATATCGATGCCGCCAATACACAGTACTAAAGTACCCCCAGAAACTCGCAGCACCACGACTTTTCCAGGCTTCGCTCCAGCCCCCGGAGAAAGAGTTCCCTCAAATTGCATCCTGTCTCCGCAAATTCCTAGTCCGAGACTTACTCTAACGCGGGACTTACCGTAGGCTTATTTCGGAGATGAGCAGGTCAGGGCTAAGCTCAGGACTAAGGAACAGGTAGCGGCAGCAGCCGTCTCTAAACAGGATGGCTCGGCACCGGTGGTGACGACAAGGTCAAAACATATGTTCAAAGAGGAGACCAAAGAAACAGCAGTCGCCGCGGCCGCAAATCTTCATGCTGAGCACGATGCAAACCCATGCAGAGCTGCCCTCCGCTCAGGACCAGGGCATACGTCTACAAATGTCCGCCGGTAGCAGTGGAATCTCTCCCCTCGGTGTCTACTGCCCGGCTGCCGATGACCAGACCGAGGGCATTACAGGCTCAAACAGAATTCCTGCTTGTCGTGCCTGTCCCCTCGATACAGAGTCTGGGGAAGGACCACGTGGAGCGCACGCTGTCACGCAGAGGTGGGCATAAATCCGCTGTGGTGCTCCTCAGCGCGGATAGCATGCCCATCAGGAGGCTCACGCGGAACAGACATGGCTTCGACGAGCTGAATGATCCGCTGAGCTCAGCCCACCAGGAGAAGGGTCCTCAAGGGTTCTTGTGGATCAGGTCTTTGTTTCGAAATATCCTGAAAGTTTGGTTAAGCGGATGAGGATGCGGGCTTAAGATAGATGGGCAAGCCCCTAGGCTCGTCTCACTACACGGATCTAAGGTAACGATCTGCTGGTGCGAAGTCTGATACCGGGTGGCGATCGCAATGCGACAATCTCGGCTCTGGACGGCATGATCATCACGGGTCTCTGGTAAGCAAAAAACAACCTAACACGGGCCAAGAGACCCAAGCTGGCTGCCTCTTCGTAAATGTGGAGGCGAAAGGTTTGTGAGTAGTTTGTCCATGTCAAAATTACTGAGAGGTTTAGGCAAATAGACTTGAGGTTTGTTTGTCACAATAAGCTCAAAACATCCCCATCTGCTAGTTATGATTCCAATTGTACAGAGCATTACATGCATAGACTACTTGTATTATTTGAGCTTCTTCTAATAAGCCGTGATAACAATAATCTTTATAAGAGGAGGAAGAAAATCTTAATTTCATAAGAAAGTGAACACCTCATGATGTGAGGCTTCAGGCAACTAGCATCATAGGTATATGGCATTGTGAGGGGGTCTCTCAATGCATTTGAATAAGAACCATTGGAGGTAGAGAGAAGCAGAATGATCTGTATCATTTCTAGGCGATTCAAGACGGTTGAGCAGTGGTATTTTAGGAGTGGCACACGCATCTAATTAGAGTTGTTCGTTGTCCGCACGGTATATCAAGTAGGACACGTGCAATATTCTTGTACCCGAACACTAGATTGCTCGACTTCAGAAACTGGGGAGATAAATTGATGGTCAAAGGCTGGAAGCTGAAGGCAGATAGGACACAAGATCAGGAGAGGCTCGTTGCCCGGGAGCATCGGTCTACTCAAAATTCAAGACAAGAGCTCTTGAAGATTCTCTGAGCGGTTCGCGAGACTTCCGTAGGAATCACAGAATTGCGGAAGGTGAAGCGAGCTATGCTTGTCTACAGAAGTCACAGAACGAAATTGTCAAGCACAAGCTTTCGTCAGGCTATGAATTTGGGTTGGCAGTATCCCAAAGTGATGTATGTATATACAGTTTAGGGACCCATTTAGCCCCAGCACATAGTCCCAAGATACCTACGTATCTTATAACTCTTCGCAGAGTCAGACACACCGTAATGCCCTGTTCGCGCCAGTTCAGCCCCTTCCTCAGGGGAACATCACCTCCCCTCAAATACCGGTTTTCTCTTTTCCGCAAAAGCTTTCAAAGCCTCGTCCCTATCCTCCGTCTTAACGACCCTGTCGTACATAGCATTCTCCACCTCCTCATGCGGCCTCTGCACGGCCTGCAAGGCCGCCCTGATCGCGACGGGTCCACCCTCATTGATCTCCGTGGCTAGCCTGACAGCCTCGCTCAGCACATCCCGCCTCGCCGCCGACAGGACCTGGTCCGCGGCGGCCTTGTCCCCGCCCTTGAGCTTCTCGACGGCCTCCTCGCTCTCGGGGACGACCTCGACCAGCCTGTCGGCGATGCCCAGGAAGTAGGCCTCGGGCGCGGACACGCGCCTCCCCGTGAGGATCAGGTCGCGAGCGCGGCCGATGCCGATCAGCGCGGGCAGGCGGTGCGTGCCCCCCGCGCCGGGGATAATGCCTAGTCTTGTCTCGGGCAGGCCGACCACGGCGTTGGAGGACAGGACGCGGAAGTGCGTGGACAGGGCGAGCTCCAGGCCGCCGCCGAGGGCGAGGGAGCTGATGGCCGAGATGGTCGGGATGGGCAGGGCGGAGATGTTTGTGAACGTCGAGCGGAGGAGGGCGAGGAAGGCAGCCGTCCTGGAAAAATTTGGAATGTCTTGTCAGCTAACAGCATCTACAGCGGGGTATAGGACTGGCGGGGCACTTCTGTCTGGTCTCGAAAATGCCTTGCGCCCCACGGGTTTCAGACTGGATGGACGGATGACCGCGTGAGGGATACGTACTCCTCGGGCGTGAAGCCCCTTCTCTCCTTCAGGTCCGCGCCGGCGCAGAAGGAGCTGTCCACCGCGCTGGCAAGGATCAATGCCCTCGTGGGGCCCTTGTCGTCCTGGCCCGCCGCGCCCCCGAACCGCCTGTTCCAGCTCTTCGAGGCAAGCTCCTCCCCGGTCGACGCGTCATACTGCGAGTGAACGTCGTCTATCTCGCCGCGCAGGGAGTTCAGCAGGGCCCTGGAGATGGCATTCCGCGCCGAGGGCCGGTTCAGCTCGAGGACCCGGATGTGGCCCGTGTTGGGCGCGGGCAGGTTGGTGACGCGGATCAGGGGCGCCTCGTTTGCTGTGGAGTAGCACCTGGAGGCGAGGGCCTGGAACGGCCTTTTCGCGAGGATGGCTCTCGGGCGGGGAGGCATGGCGGCGGAATTTGTCTTCTGAGGGTTGCTAATGGTTTGTGAGCCTCGGGTGAGAGGTCAAGAGCGGAGAAATTGGGACTCTACAGTCCAATCTACATGTTGGAGCTCAATGGCGAACGCTCCAAGAATTCACGATGACGTCTGGCTGGATGCGGCTACCAGCGGGTCACTACTCCGAACCCTTACAGTACTGTTATTCTGGCTTGGCTTTAGGGGAGGGGGTTAAGACAGGGAGGGGTTGCTACTCAACCCCGGCTTGACCCTGAAAGATTCCAGAACACAGGAACTGGGACTGACAATTGCTTGTCCTCAATGCAGCAGATAAGCTTAGACAAGGTCGAACTTTGCCAATTTGGAAGCTCTAAAAGCGCTTGAATCATGGAATTGCCTGGCAGCGGAATCCCTCTCCGTCCCTAGAAGTAAATTCCGGCGGCCTCCAGCAAAAAAAATGACCTGGCCAGCTTGGCTTGTGCCCACTCGGCAGCTGACTGCTCGATGTGGATCTCGATGGCCTGGGCTGCCTGTATGGTTCAAGTGCACCCCACTGCAAGGTTTCAAATTGACATTTAGTCACCAACCACGAGAACTAACCGAGAGCGATCGTCATGGAACGTGAAAACGCCGTCCGTTTGTTTTTGCCCCGGACGTCTCCCTACCTGGGAGCTTGACCATACCGTCTTCGACACCGCGATAACACGACTCTGCTGACATGACCGGGGACGGCGTGGGAGTTTTTTTTTTTTTTTTTTGGAATTCTCCGAGAAACTCTATAAAAAAAAAGCACAAAGGATATGGAATCCGCTCCGACTCGCCCGACCAACACGAGGCCAAATCTCCGTCTCCCCCGCGATTGCCAAGGCCGGGACACCGTCTGGACAGCGTGTGGGTGGACCCACGATCTCGCGGCAAGTGGAGGCTCTCGCTTGGGCGGCAAGGTGGCAGGTGGTGGTTGGAGCATCGAAGGAAGCGGGACTTTGTGAAGATCTGGACCTCTTCTGCAGCCTCGCTTCTGCAATTGCCAAGTCACTTGATCGATGAGCAGTGGTGGCATGATGCTGGTGCGGGTGAGCTGTCTATATTCGCTGCACGACCAGACCGCACCACAGCCAGACTTGTTCCGTCCATATTCGGAGCGTGTTGGGAGAAGAGTGCCATGGTAACCGCGGCACACAGGATTGCAGATTTTGCCCGCGTAAGCCAGCCACAGTCACCTCCTAGATAACTCAAGTTCCCGGTGATATGCCCAGGAGAACCTCGAAAGCCTGTTAATTGTTTTTGTTGGACCTTGTTCTTTTGCCGTTGTTCTGAAATTTGATCAGGATATAAAAAGCAATGCCAACCCAACCGTGCACAGTTGGATCGGGGTCTCTGCGCCGCTTGGGCTGAGGCCGAATTGGCACAGGAATATGGCCGTTTTGCAGGGCAATGGGTACTGTGCCGTACCCGCGTGTGCGTACGGCTTGCGGCACTGTACTGCTCACGTAGTAGGGCTGCAAGATATCCATCCTCCCGGCCGCCCGGTAGCCGAACACGGGGACAGGTACCCACAAGAAACACAGACTATTGACGGGAGTGAAGAAAAGTGTGCCATTCACTGATTCACGAACAGTAAATGGCCGTGCAGGGTTGCTTACTTGCCCGCTATGATGGAAGGTGGTCCTGGTTCCCGAACCAACCGTTGAAAGAAGCACACGATTAAGCTCACAAGATCCAGGAACCAAAAGTCGTCATCGTGTTGAGCAGTCGTTCATCAAACCTTGTTGACGAACTGCACTTTTGCTCTTGCGGAGAAAAAAAAAGAAGGTTGGGTCTAGTCCTGGCCCCAGCGAGGCCGTGGTGGCCGCGCTCCAGGTCGCAGATGCAGTGACCCGGGCCCAAGGGCAACAAACAGGGGACTTTTTCCTTCCAGGCCCAAGGCTCCAGGTCCCCAGGCCGTCAGGCCGTGAGACCGTGACGCCGCCGCAAGGTCGTGGTCCAAAGCAGTAAAATCGCTGGCCGGGCTCGTGCAGGCCGCCCTTGACAGGAGGCCCGGCCGCGGCCGTGATCCGCGATCCGTATGGGTGCTGCAGCTTTGTATTTCGGGGAACTGTTGGGGAGCACCGGGAATCCTTTTTTCCTCTTTCGTTCTGCGGCCAAACAACCCAGTGAAAACAGCTTGGTCGGGAGACCGTATTGCAGGCTTGGTCTCACAAAAAAGGGGTGGTGTACCAATTGAGCAACGCACTGTATCGGACACCATGTAATTGTTCCGTTCAGTGCTCGCTCGGTCGGGGTCAAGAAATGACGTGGCTCGCAAGTTTGTGGCTGTGTCCAATGTGGTCCTGAAGCGATATTGCGCTGATTTATGCCTTCACGCCATAAACCCATGTCTGGCAGAGCTTGGGGGTTATCAGCCTCATCAAAGGCCCAGAACGTAGGATTTTTGCCCAGTCCAATCGATCTTGCACTCGCTATTATCCGTGTGGTCGGTACGAGACATCGTGTTCGAAAAAGGATGGCCGTCGGTGGTGGCATTCTGCATGTCGTGTTGCCAACCCAGTCATGATCCGGCCTCCCGACACGCACGCACACCAACCCAACACGCTATCAAGCGCCATCTGTACAGTCAGCACGGCATGGGCTTCCAACTACTGCACGTGTGTCGACTGCACCGTCGCCTGTGTGCCTCGTATTGGCACCGGCGTGAATTAACTCTCCTTCCCCTCCCCTCCCCTTCCCCCTGCTCCCCTAGCTTGTCAGGACCGGGGCCAGGACCGCCCATTGATCTTGAGAAGCTCAAACGGGGCTGCGACCACGGCATGCGACGTACGTGCATTACCTTTTGGGGTTTCTTCCGACCGATGACGACGGCGATGCTCCCCATGTGCAATGCCACCGCTGCCATTCTTGGTCATGAGAACGTTTGAGCAGCAAGCAGGGCGATCGTGGTGGTGGTGAGCTGATCAGTCGATCATATAGGAGAAACGAAACATATGGGTGACCGTGACAGTTTGAACGACGACAGCCATTCCCGATCCATCGCGTGGTGAAACGAGATGGGAGACGGGCAGACGGAGACGCCCACCAGGGAGAGGTGACGGCGAGATAAGGTTACTTGCAGTGGTACACACAAGTACGGAGTAGACGGCAAGACGGTCGCCGCCCTTTTCCTGGCGCAGGCTAGATACATGAGTAGTAGTACAACAGCAGCATCTTGTCCAACGATAAGTAGTAAGCTCAGCAACGTCGAGCTTATTAACCGCGTCTGGGGGTGACAGGTCCGTCCCACGGATAGTTATCACGAAACACCTCATCACACGTCTAGAGATTGAAGAACGGGAACGCTGTTGCGACTAGCGACTAGCACATGTTGTCTCTGCCGGACCGTTCTGCCAGAGACCCCTCCATCCTCGGGACCGGGCGCCAGGGACGAGACGGAGCCAGCCCGGCCTCGCTTGGCCACTTGTTAGCCGCCTCTCGGAATGAAGATGTCAGCCACCCAGCAGCAAGGTCCAAGGCGAGGTGGGGAACATTGCACCGTACTAGACAATAGACAAAACTCTATGCATTGCACAACGCGTCAGGTCACTCCACATCAAGCGAGAGAGAGGGTCGTGTCACCAATCTTGGGAGCAATTCTTGGACGTGGTCAGGGTTTGATGAAGCCAAATCTTGGGGGCAGTTACCGGCAGAGCTAAGGGGAGAGTGGTACATGTACTGCGAACCGGGCTCAGGTTGTCGAGCAATAGTAGGTCTGTCTGTCAGCCAACGGCGGCACGGCATGCTAACTGGTCCTATCGCTCGGACTGGACTCGCCGATACAAAAGAACATTACACCTGGGCCAAAGTCTGTCTGTTAGGCGGGATGTGAAAAAGGGGGCGAGTGCCACCGTCAGTGTCAATTGGGCGGAAGCTTGTGACGGACTGGGGATTGTGCAATGTCCTGGAAATGTGCACAAGGACCGAGGAGAGAAAACGTTCATGTCCAAACTTACCCGAACCGGGCAAGCTCTGGCCGGGCAGCGTTTCCAGTGCTGACCAATGACCACATGCTGCCCCTGGAGCTAAAATTGTGCCTGCTCGTCCCATTGGCCACGACGGTCATGGAGCTCCACCCTGCTGCGCTCAAAGTTGAGCGCCTGGGGGGGGGTTCGTGGCAAGGATGGCCAGACGAGAGAGAGAGAAAAGCCGGGGACTGGCAGGTAGCGAGAGACCGGACGGTGACCTCAGAGCCTCTGCACACTGCCCAGCCAGCCTGGTCAGGTCAGTCTCTGGCATACACGACAGGGCGGAGCGAGCCAGTCAAAGCCCACCGTTTCGGTACGTATACCAGATCAGCCAGGGTGGTCCCATCGTAATCTCCCCTTTGTCCTCCTAGTGGCTCGTTAGCACATCTTGGAACGGCAGGGGGCAGTCGGCAACAGGAAGGGACGGCGTGGCAGGAGACTTGCAAAAGAGGGAAATCTGGGCAGGAGAGGAGACAAGGCGAGTCTCACCATCCTGTCCCTGTCTCTCCTTCTTTCCCTCCCTCACACACGCCGCCCACGCCCGCCCAAGCCCAACCTTCCTTGGAACCCAGCTCGTGCTCGTGCTTGTGCCGCGCCCACCGCCATTCCCTTCCTTCCCACTCTGTCCGTCCATTTTCATCACTCTCATTTTTTTTGTCTCTTCTGATCCAACTTCCATCTCGTCATTCCCAACCCACTCATTCAATACACACACAGTCAATCATTCCCTCCACGGCCGCTCTGCAGCGCCTACACGTGAAGGAATTACCGCAAAGAGCTGTGACACACTCGAGTCGGCAACAAGTCAAAGTCCGGTTCCGCCAGAGTCACTCGTTTCGCTCCAGTGCGCTTCCTGTGTTTTGTTTCCTAGTTTCAGGTCCAGGCCTGTCTTTTTCCCTCCTACCACATACATCTCTGGTACTGTACCAATACGGATACCGACCAGCTCAGCCGACCTTACCTCCCTTTCTTGCCTTCCTCCCCCTACCTGGCACCTCGACCTTCTATTTCCTTCCGGATTCCACACCAGGCCTTCCTCACTCGTTGGCCAGCAACGCGGCTCATCCCTCGCTCTCCAACGGCCTATCCCTTTCACCCAGTACTGCGAAGAAAGGGCCTATTTCCGCCAGGGACTCATCAATGTCATCTCCGCTCTAAAACCAAAAGGGAGACTGTAGGATACTAAAATCAGGAAGTGGAATAGCGTGAACGGAAAGGGTTCACAAAGGAAACAAGACTGTCGGATCTCGCCCTCGATTGTGGCCTGCCTTTGTTCGAACGACAGTTCTATTCTTACTCGCCCGCCACCCGGGGAACCGACGAAGACCTCGTGGCCATCTGGTCGAGTCGACAAACAAAGACTCGCTCTCTGTGAAGCCGACCGTTGAATTGACCATAGAAGTCGTCTGTACTGCTGACGACACCGTTGTGATCAGACGGCCGCAACCCGATTTGCACCAGATCGTCAAATTTTCCTTATCCGGCTCGATTTTACTCGTTTCACCAACCTGAATCACACAAAATGAAGACAACAACACTTCTAGCAGCGGCAATTGCCACCGCACTGCCAGCATACGCAGCCACCACAACAGCGGCAAATCTTGAGGAACCATCAGCGGCACCAACGCTCGGAGCCCAGGTCGTTCAGGGCTGCTTCAACTCATGGGGAAACCTCATCTTCAACTCAACGCCAAATTTTAACTCGAAGAGTGCATGTGCCGTCGACATCTGCTACGCCGGCGGCTTCAAAGTCGCAGCGACGAGCGGCGGAAACCAGTGTTACTGTGGAGATGAATACCCACCAGAGAATTCGCTCGTGGATGACTCGAAGTGCGATACGCCCTGCCCCGGTTACGGCGTTCAGGCATGCGGTGGCATCGACTTTTACACAGTTTACAACACTGGTGTCATGCTCTCTGTCAAGAATTCCCCCGAGAACGACACATCTACCTCTGCCAGCCCAAGCGTGGTCGCCTCATCCACCGTCGTGTCAGGCGGCCAGACTAGCGTTGTGTACGTGACTTCATCACCAACAGGTGCCCCAGACGACAAGAAGGGCGCACCCATGGGAGGAATCATTGCTGGCGTCGTGGTTGGTGTCGTGGTTCTCGCCGCTGCGTTTGGTGGTCTCTGGTTCTATATGCGGCAGAAGAGGAACCGAGAGATCGAGGAAGAACATCGTCGCAACGCAGCTGTCAATGCCTTTATGGGCGGAAAGCCACCCGGCAGCAGTGGCGGCTACTCTATGGAGACCGACACCCGCCTGGACCCCGTAATGGCACAGCGGAGGATGAGCAGTGGCAGCATCGCCGACAACCAAGATTACTCGCGCCGAATCCTGCGGGTATGTACCGAATCGATGCAGGTCTCTTCAACTCATGCTAACAATTTCTCACAGGTCACCAACGCGTGATGACGTTCCCCATTTACGACGAACGATTCCTGCCTGTACTCTACTCTTCCATTGGCATATCTCGGCGTTTGGTAAATTGCTCTAATGTCACCCGGTCAATCAACCACGCGACGAACCTACGGCGTTTCACATTGGCGCAAGGAAAGCAACATATTTGTGGTCACGAACAGGACGTGGCATATATCTCTCGGGCATCCGGTGCCGCTTCCTCCGCCGTCCCCTCCTTCGCCAATCTTTCGGCACTTCTTTTGGTATGCCTCCAGCACGTCTCGCATCCTGAGCCCCGACCAGACGACGACGACCCTCTCGAGACTACCACTTTTTCGTCACTACGATTAGCTTTGTGATACCACTTTTTTTTTTTGGAGATTGGGTGAAGGCGTGGATACGGAGTATTCAACCACACCTCAAAGACAGGGTTTGTCCCGAGACAAAGGCAACCTTGATGCATCTATATTTATTATTTGTCTGGGTGGCTGGTTTTGGGAATCGGGAGAAAAGGACGTTAGAAGGGGACCAAGAACCCAGGCTGAGCGGGAACAGGCTGGCCGCTCGCTTGCCAGGTTGCGTGGAAGCGGCAGGAAAGCGCATTTATATGGCCTGGATGAGTGGGAGAAATTGTGTCTGTCTTGTGTGAGTGCCCGGTGTCTGAGATCTATTGCTACAGGCCGCCAAAGATGCGTCCATCTCATCGTCCGAATGTATCAGTCGTCAACCTGTGCCAAGGGAACGAGCACCTTGGGATGTCCGAGACAGGTAATTGATGGATAGACATATCTTTTTATTTCTTTATCAGACAATTCTATCTTCATCCACACGGCGGAAGGCCAACTTTGATGTGGTGGATGTTCTCAACCAACCTTCCTGACCCCAAAATCGAGCATAAGTGGCAGGCGGTCTGAGCACACTGACGCCGTCCACCGTCTCCGCCCAATCCTAATGGCTTGCTCACCTACACCTGTCTTGTGCTAGCTGTCTCAAGTCTATCTCGCAGCTGAGCACCGTCACACGATCATCGAGGCTAACGCCCCATCGCACTACTTGATTCGGTAAATGTTTCCCCTCGGCAAAACGCAATGTGGCGCGGTCGATCGGATCCGAGATGACGATTCAGGGTGAGAGTGAGGGGACAACTTTGCACACGACACGCCCGGGCATATCCTCGCCTCACCGTGCTCGACATAGGCTGAATTGGGCTGGGGTGGGAAACAGGATGGAATGAACAGAAATGGGATGGGAGGCTGTGGTGACACCGGTCTTGAATCGTTGGTTCGGCGCGGGCACGACAGTTGTTCTGCAGTGAAGACACTCCTGGGGACCAAAACCTGCGGGAATGGCGTCGGCCTGACCGACTTGTTCGGACGCAAATGACTTTTGACTTGACTGTCGAGCGCACTGCGGTGGTCTCCTTCGCTCTTCCGGCCGAGTCGGTTGGGTCACTATCCTCCCATGGCGGAAATACGTCTGCGCAGGGGGCGGGATACCTTCAAGGAGGCAGCCACTAGATGATGTGGTGGCTGTTCGTGGTGACACTGCCGGGTGGACAGGAGACACGTCAGGTTCGCCCTGTAAGGCTCGGTTCGTCTCGGCCTCCCGGGCGCGTACTACCAGTGAGGTGGCGGGGTGTATCGAATTGGCATCGCACAGCCGGCCTCGAGGCCAGATCCTCGATAGCAGGGAAGAAAAAGAGAAGGCGTGGCTAGGAAGAGGACATGTGCTGGGACATTGCTGGGGATTCGTGGGAGCTGGCTGGCTCGCTTGAGTGTGGCCAGGTGGAGGGAGGTAAGAGCGCAGAGATGCCTGCGAGGAAAGGAAGTGACAATCCGGCTTATGCCGATCGGTTCGCCCGCCACCAAGCCCACAGCTCTTGGATATCGCGGTTGTCACGGAGTAGACCACGCATGTAGCCTTTGTGGAAAAGGTGACATGGGTTGATGGGATCCGAGCTTCACGTAGTACCGATAGCAGAGCTAGGTCAAGGATGAAGCCCGGGGACTTCAGGATAGATCATATTGAATACCTGTTTGAGAGATCGACGCTTGAGGTCTGGCTGAATTTCCTGCCGGTTTCTATCAAGCTGATCAGACAAAGGCCGTCGAATGCGACAGATGTCTCACGAAATACATCAAAGCACTTGGAAGGAGATATCACACAGCGATGTAAAGAGAGAAAAGAAAAAAAACCAAGCTTTCATGCTGCTGATAATTATGCTGTCCGTGAATACGTATCGGAGTACACATGTACACGTGCCCGACATCTCGCCGAAGCGATCTTGACTAGCATATCAAATAATTGAGTGTCTAGCAATTGTCAAAAAGCGAGATTCTGACTCAAACAACCATGCTGCATATCCGATCGAGGCGTCGGTCTCTTCCCCAATGCTCCAGCGTAACCTCTCGTCCAATTTGGAACTCGGCCCTTGGGCAGATCATCACTTCACGCGGCCAATAGAGCCTTGCCACGGAGGTTGAGAATAAGATGCCACATACACGATGGACGTGACTTTGTGTAAGCAGTCTCATCTCTTGGATTTGATTTTTATATTTAGTTTGCTCACTGGGGAGACTCGCACAGCCCGCTGGGCCGCGTACGACCTGACGGGCTGCCTCGACGGCCGGATTTAGCGACACCACATACCCGCTGTGCTGCAATTCTCTCGACGTGGGTCATCTCGCCTCGGGTCCTGGCTAATGGATCTCCGGAAAGTATCTAGTCCACTCGGCTTCCCGTCTGGTGCTGTGACTTGTGCTATGCCAGTGCTTGCAGGTGGTGCTGACGACAGGCACCCGAGGACCCCCGTCGGTGGGTTGCAATGCGATGATAACCGCATATTTCTTGCCAATACGTATGTTGCCTAAATGGAAAGCATTAAATGATTTCTTCATAGACAGAAATCTATGCTGTCAAGGGACAGTTCAAGTAGTCGCGGTCTCGGAGGCCAACCCGGATCTCGTTGCCTGTTGTGGCCAGACGTAATTGTGACAGGTTACACCAACCCTTTGACACCTACTGGGTTTTAGATGAAAAGGGATCTTCCGTTATCGGTATGACAGCAACTGAATCCTGTGTACTTGTCGCACGAGAAGTCATAGAAAGGCTTAGCTTGTAGGTGATGTTTTGGGCGGAAGAACGCGCCTCCTTGTGTGCAGCTCAAAGAGCGACGGGGATCCGACTCCCATTCCGAAACCCATACACTAGCAGGGCGAGATCACTTTCAAATTAGAGACAGCATACCCTCGATCAGCAAAGGCAGGCATCCGGTTGACTTGCAGATGTTCAATATCATCAAGCGCGCCGAGACCGTGATCCAGGCTAATTCGAGAGGCGCACGGCGATTGTGCACCCTGATCTAGTGATATGGGCCCACAGGATGAGACGGAGGGCTGCGAAAAGTGAGAAACCGATTGGGTCGATGAGGATCTGACAGGCAAACCCGCAGACCGTTAGGTCTCGGGTGGCAGCATGTACTTCGCCAACGGTTCGCTTGGGGGCGAGCATCTTAATTCATCAGCAACTCCACGACTACATCACGGCTTATGGCTGGCCGAGTTGGGATTGTTGAGTTGAACCTTTCTCGTGTATAAGTATCTGGGTCCGGGACGTACGAGTTCCGAAAGATGTGAAGCAGCACCAAGCCTCATCGTCTCTCACTCACAACTGCCCGTCACCCTCTGCCCAGCCATCGTATAAGCCGGGAGCTGCATGCCGAAGAGTCCTCGGAACAGTACCAGATATCCACATCAACCTCTTCTCGTATTCCAACAATGCAGCCCGTTTCCAAGCTCATCCTGGCACTTGCCGTCATCTGCAACGCCATGTTTGCCGTGGCTCTTCCAAACCCTGTCCCGCAAGTTCTTCCCTCGACAGGCGATTCACCTCCACCGCCATCCGGACATCATGAGTGAAAATGGTTCATGAAAGTGCATGTACCAAGAGTTCCCAACACGTAAGTTGTCTCAACCTAACCCCCTCCCTGTGCTGCTGGAAGCGCACGCAGCTGCTCACAGATCATAGACATGGTGAATTTATGCCTTGCGAGGAGTGCCAGTATGTGAAAATCTTGTGGGATAGCTTATGCTTGGGGGAATTATAGGAGACCTATGCAGGGCTCGGCATTGGCTTGTAACATTTTATTGATTCGTGGCGATGGGTGTAATTCTATCGATTCAACGTTGGCAGATTGGGGACACAGTCATCAATTACAGCCAGATATTTGCCAGAATGAAGAAATTTCAATGACGAGATGCTAAGCTAACGGTGACTTGTGTTGCCGGGATCGCCTTTTCTCTTTCCTTGTCGAATCACTCATTTCTCCCACCCTGTTCCACGAGCCAACCCGCGGAAGCAGGTGATCAGTCTCCTGCAATTGCTTTTGGATGGTCTTCTTTGCCTCCTTCTCAGCATTTTTATCGTCAAGCTCCTCTTGTCTGAGTTCATCTTGTATGAGTTAGCCCTTAATCCGATCCAGTTACTGGTCAACCTGGGCATGGGCAATCTGAATTGTTACCTTCTTTCCTGTGGCGTCCAAAGCTGAACAGCATTGATTGTCTCGCTTCATCTACCCAATGCTTTGAGCCTATGAGGACATCGAACAGGTTACAGTCTACAACGAGGAACGTGGTCTCTGTTGGTCTGGCTTGGGTAATAGCAATTGCTTCAAATTGGTCTTCATTCGTTGGTTCTTGTCTGGTGTGTAGGAGGTAAGAAGGGGCCGAAGGCGCGTAGCGCGTACGGCCTTATATCCTCCCCACGGCAACGGTGAAGTGAAGCTATCTACAGTGAATGTTGCTTATCTAATAAGGCACCCTCGCCACAGTCTCTCGTTGCCTTGCGTCTTGTGGCTTGTGCCAAGAGATCTATCGTGACGTGACCTCTTGCTTTGGGGTGAATGTGAGGCTGTCCAACATATGCAGCGTGCGCTGCCGCTGCTTCTCGACCGGTACATCAGGTATCTTGTTTCGACCCATACCATGCTTGGTGATTAATTCCCTGCTCACAAAGTCCTCATCGCTGCCTGTGTTGATCTTGTTCCTGACGGGGACCTCAAGTCTCGTATGATCGTGCATGCCCTCTACCTCGATCACCAGGATGAGACTTCTAGTGAAATCTGAAGACAACAAATTCGCGAAGTCCGCAAGGAACTGGGAGGCTCCTCTTCGGTGTTTCCGTCGCTTTAGTGATGGAAAATTCGCGGTCTGATCCTGTGTTCCTTCCGGCTGGATTCGAGAGCCACCTGTTGTGTCATTCTCATTCCTGGGCTCGTCCTCATTCTCGTCTTCTTCTGCTTCCTCCTCCATGATCTTTGCCATTGCGACACTGGAATACCTTAGTGAGTCACAAGGATTGATAACTGGGTGAGTCTGTGATCTTACCTAATTTGCATGAATTGTCTGTTCATCTTCATGCTGGTCGTGTAAAATGTCATTGGCCAAGTTTTTCATGTCATTCACCTCGCCGAGGAGTGATTGGGGCAAATGATTTACGAACTCCGAAGACAGATCCCGCAGGAGCAAAACAGAATCTCGAAAACCGTTGTGGATTGTAAGCAACTCACGCTCTTTGAAGGTGTATAAGAAGTGTCTCCAGTATTTTGGTTTCGCAAGCAGACGTTCAAGCATGTTCAGTAGGTCGTGATACTTATATAAGCACATCTCGAGGCAGAAGTCTATAGACTTTGACACAGTAGAGTTCTCCGTGATCATCTCATCGCAATTCTTTAGGACATGATGCAGGACCACAAACTCACGCTGCAGTCGCTCAACAGTCTCTGCACTCCTGACAAAATTTTGCACCACGAGCAATGCTGACGCCGAGTTGCTAAAGAGAACACCCACAATAGCGGCAATGCTGATGAGATCCATGATGCGGGTTGAGAAATGATCCGCGTGTGTCGTGTTTGTAGGCTGAACAACAATGGTGAAAGTGGAGCAACTTTGGAGGAGTTCCTTCCATTAGACATTGGAAACTATTGTATCTGTTTGGTGTCAAGTTCTCTGTTTTCAGCTGCTTGGTTCCCATGATAAGAGCGCACACCGGTCCCATGGTGTAGCTGAGAATAGCGCAAGCCCGAGCGGTCGATGCATCTGAAGCCACACCTGGGATTTTAGTACACAAACACCAATCCCGTATGAAAACCAGTCAATATGCTATCTAAGATATCGTGACCATAGGCATACAGCTGGATCTAGTCTATCTATGGCTTCCAATTGCGCAATGCGCTTTTGCCGGCAGTCAATAGAACCTGTTGTCCACAATCTAGAAAAGGACAGCTGACATCCAACTAGAGGACATGGTGAAAATCTTCGACGCTAACAGGTAACGCGGTGGGAAATACACCTTGGCATTTCGGCCGTCGTTGCAATACAAATGATTTGTATTGCAACGAATGTAAAAGAGGGGAGAAAAGCACCAAAAGGAAAATAGAGCAGAATGGAAGATACTACAGGCGTTGAACTGGCGGAGATGACGGCGGTCAATGTTGAGAGGGTGCAGTCACTGAACCAGAGTCAGGTCACGGAAGATCAATGAGTATGTGCCGCAGCACTATCATCGACTAGCCAGAATCATGGCCAGAGAGAAGAACCTGGCAATCTTCAGACGGTTCGACGAGATCAACCTGCTGTAGCTAATGGCTATCCAGGCGGAAATTGTTGACCTGAAAAGCCGATTTGAAGCCAGCTGTCAAGAGGACGACGCAGCCGGACTCATGTACTCGAGAAGCTTTCACGAAGTCCGAATGTCTCAACTGCGAAATGATCGAGTCGAGTCAGAAGAGGACACCGGCAGCACCGTGCATTCGCAAGAAACGATAACCGATGGATCTGCCAATTCATCTTCTCATCTACAAAGGAGTTTGCTTCGAGACCTGGGAGACAGGATGGAAAAGTATAATATGTGAGGCCTCGACGAAAAGGTGTCCCTCGAGTATGCATTTGCTGATATTCTTTTCAGACAGTCTACTGCTCCAAGGCATGGTCCATTCCACAACCACACAACTGACCGTGAAAAGAAGAACGACGACGATGAGCTGACCATTATGTACCGCTGACAGTCACCGAGCTCTCAAAACTGAGGTCTCCCCCAAGTCCCAGTTAAAAGCGTTGCAGGACTGGCTAGTAGACAGCAAAGGTGGACACAGCTTTCTCACAGGCTTCGAATTCTACACGTGGAGAGATAAAAACACATACATAGTGCTGCATTTCGCCCAAGTCGTCTCACGAAGAAACCTACGTATTCAGCAGATTCATGGCCAGGGTTGTCGCACGGATCTTCCACCGCTTCGCTGGCGAGAAAATGAAAGTCGGCACTGTCATCGACGAGGAAGCCAGCCTCATGTCCTACTCAGACTCGAAACTCGGCCGGGCAAGCAACGTCGTGGCACTGGTTGTGTCCTCGGTCCTTCCGGTCATGACGATATTCGTACTCAACCTGGTGAACACGAAAAACCAGAGGATTGGCCTGACAGTGTTTTTGACGGCTGTGTTTGCCATGCTTCTGGCGGTGTTCAGTAACGCGAAGGGAGCGGAAATCTTCGCTGCAACTGCGACGTAAGTCAGACTTTGACCGATAAATGGACCACACTGACAACTGTCTCAGATTTGCTGCAATTGAGGTTGTTTTCATTGGGAGTGCCATAGGAAAATCAGGGTCCTAGGAATAGAACGCTCGTCTTTCAGGCCACACGCCGGCACAGCACAGATCATTTACAGTCGCAAGCCCTCATGTGCTGTGGCAAAATTGATTGACTCTTAAGAGTCTTCCTTGTTCTACAGGGACATCTGGACCATTTCCATCTTAGTATGATGGGAAGACAGTCTAAGTTGTCCATTCAACTTGTCATTGGCCAAGCATCATCGCTTTCATTTTCTAATGCCAATCACAACTCTCAAAGACTTCCTCTTGCTCATTCCAGCTTACAGTGTTTTTTTTATTTCTCTTGATGTTAGCTCACGGTTGAGGCGTACCAGTATCAGGTGACATTTCGTCCGAAGTCTTCAGACCGCCTGCGTACATACACTCCCTGAACCGCCGAGGGCCCACTGATGCCGCCGGCCCAGCTTGCCAGGACCCTCGTTTCTTAAATGGAATTATCTCATGCCTCGACCTTTTGCGATTGGTGTCAGATCACCGAGACGCGCTAATTCTTTGTTTCAACGAGAAACCCATCCTGAGGTAGGCGGTGGATGACAAAATGAGCAGCTTTGAGAAAATGTGGTTGTGAGTCTGGGTGCACGAGGGCGCTGCCGGCCGCCGAGTTTCAAACCTTGCTCTGCTTCAAGGCTGAGACGCAAAGCCACAATGTCTCAGAGCTGCCAAAACAGACTCGAGGGGTACGGTTCATGCTTCACGGACGACGACCCTTGATCTATTCATACTGATATGTGCAACATCAAGTAAAAAGAGGCGTGATTTGTCGCATCGGAGAGATGGGAAGCAGTGAGAGGCTTGTAAATGGTGATCTGCGTGGAGTTTCTCGCTGGGGTTTCCCGGCCCGGGACTCCTTCTATCAGACCCTGGGCATCTTCTCCGCACCTTCGCCTGACGCCACAAGAAGACTTGACGTGACCCTCTGATTACCTTCGGACGACCTAGCCGAATAGGTATTGGTATAAGTTTGTTTTGACGACAGTGGCAAGTGACCGCTTGTCAGGCCGAGGTATGGCGTGAAAGGACTTCTGGCTGAGGGAGCTCCTTGACGCAGCAACCGTCGTGGAAATGAACGAATACTGCCACAATCTTTTATCAAGCCACAAGGGCTCGCCAAGGCAATCTGTTTTTGGAACGTCCTGCTCCATTTTTGCGCGCAGTTATGATACCGAGCCCTGTTCGTCGGATTAAGCTTTGAACTGCTGCGGTGGGATCAAACGGGAACTTATGCTGAGCCAATCAAAGTTTGGGGCCGATAAACAACCAGGGAAACATCCTGGGCGCAAAGTCATAGCTATTTCCACGGCCAATACTTTAACCTCCACCTCATGACGTCGAATGGTAAGCAACTATCATCGCCACCGTTGCCCAATGTCAACGTCCGTGTCCTCAGAAGACTGCCTGGATAGAACATGACGACATCCTACGGTTTCTGCACCTCGGCATGGCATGAGATTCGATCTTGCATTGGACTGCACTACGTATGTCGACGAGCTGCATTAGTCTGTTGAGAATTGGCTTTCCCGGCGCACGCGTTCGCTGGAGTTGTTCATCCGATTCAGTCGGTAGAGTTGTAGTAGGACAACGCGGTGGTCGAGTTGTGTTGTGCATGTCAAAGCATAGGCTCCAATGAATATTGAGTGTGCTCTTGGGTAATTCAGAATGCAATAGACCAGTAGTGACCATCGTGATCTCAAATAGCAGATGAGACCTGGCTCAACAATATGGATTGCCTATTCTGCGGCATACTACTGGTCTCTGTCCACGTGCCCAGCCTGGAGGTGTCACATAGCACCCGAAAGCGGAGAAAAAAGAGGCCGTATTCTAAGCTGATCTGGTGCCAACCGGCCGGTGAACTCCCGGTGCTCAATACTCAACTTTTCTTCTTCTTATTGATCCTCGACTCTTGCTAGTCGCGCTTGATACCAAATCTTCCTACACTCCTCAGACCCCACATACTCACAAACACAGACATGAAACTCAAGCCACAATTATACCACCACGCAGCATGATATCCTCGAAGCAATGCCTCTTTCGCATCAAAGCTTACCATGAGTGGTGAAGACACCTGCTGCGCTATGATAGCCGTGGTCGCGATACCGACGGTCTTGCCGATCTGAGCAAGCATGTTGAAAACACCACTGGCCAAGGCCTGCGTTTTTAGAGGAAACGCATCTAACACAACCAGCATGGCAATTGTTCCGGTAATGCACATTTTGGAGAAGATAATGGCGACCGTTCGACTTGTCGATGGTGTTGGTTGTGTGACTGATGGTACCGGATTGGCACCCAGGCCGGGGGAGGAATGTGTGTGAGGGCGTAACGTTATTGGAATTAACGCTGGCGGATCTTGGAACAGATTCTACTTATTCCATCGTGCAATCATGGGCACGCGTGATCGATGTACAGGTCGATAAGAATACTGATGAAGGGAAATGTGCAGCTGCAATAATACCACGTGGTGATACAGGATAACTACATGCCCAGAAGAAACACTTACCTGTACACCTTTGAATAGTACCTTGTTAGTCATCGAAAACCCAAACCAAGTACCTAGAGCATCGCACTATGTGGCTATGCCTGTCTGCATCTTTATTTGCTTCGCCTACCAACTCTCTGAATCGCCCTTTTTTTTTTTGGCTCCAAAGGATAGGGCCGACTGAAGCTCAATTGAAGTATTGAGTCCAGTTGGTCATGTTTCTGAAGCCTTCTCGTCGAGAGCGTTTACGTCTCTCCGATTGGCCGGCGCCAAGCGACTATTGACAGGCCAGCAGGCGAGCGCCAGCACGGACGGCCGAGGACGCCGGGGGAATACGAATTGGAGGGCACGCGACTCCAAATTCTCGGCCGAAGATGACGGTGGTGGAGGATGGTGTAGGCAGGGCTGGCAGGCGGCGCTTGAGGGGAGAGCAACACGTTTCTCCGCTTTCCACGTGCATGTGAGAAGGTGAAAAAGTAGCAGCGCCAGCCGAGGTGAGCTGAGGAGCTCCAAATGAGTTGTTTTTCTGGCCTGCCCTTGAATGTGACGGTAATACCTGCCCGAGTCACGGTTCGGCCGCCTTCCTCGTCGCTTCAGCTACCGGATTGGTCCCAAGTGTGAATATCATGTCACCCTGAACCGGCAAAGTTGGGCGGATCCTTACCCTATAGAGAGGGGTTCGCCGAGGGTGGGTTGAACATGGCAGCATGGCTTCGATAGCTAGTGCCAAGGCCAGCAGGGACCAGGGGTAACGGCCCTCATCGTGGCCTGGGCAATCTGGGGAAGATTAACGCGGGGGAAGGTGGAGGAGGAGTCACTAGGTGGTGATGGCTGTGAGATCATACCGAGCTCTCCACACAACGTCTACGACTAGTCGGCCATGTGAAAGTCTATCGATGCTGTTGTTGTTGTTGTTGGCTCACGACCTCAGCCCAATCCCAGCCACACGAGCCTCGAGAAGGCCCCGTCGGTCCAGCTGTTGTTTGTGCGGGGGCAGCAGAGGCCAATTATACTTCAGTTGCACGCTGCATGGGCTCGAGTGCCCATGCACGAGGCGACCATCCCGTCGTGTAAGATTACCGGGGCAGACCTGGGAAGGTGACTATCAATGGGTGGGTGATCAGTTCTCGCCCCGACCACTTACATCAGTGCGCAGATTTCCTCTTCTTCACCGTCACATCCCCAGAGGAAAACCCTTGCTCTGCAGCCCCGAGTACCAAATTACGCAGGTCTCTCGTTTGTTTTTCCTGATCTTTTGCCTCCAAGCTTTCCATCATCTCAGCATCTTGGGACGACCCTTTTTGATTTTCCCAATCGGCTACACGAAAGGATGGGTCTAGGCCCACACAATATTTCATAAAAACATCTAATCCGTTGTAACCACATACACATTCAACAATGAGGCTGCTCTCGTTACACGCGCTCGCGCTTCTGTCCTGCGGAGTCGCTGTTGCACAAGACTGCATCAATGTCGCCTTGACCGCGATCCCAGGCTGCGCTCAAAATTGTATCCTCAACGGCGCCCCATCGATAGGATGCCAGGGAACAGACTTCAGCTGCCAATGCGCGCAGTCGGCGGCGCTCTACGCCGCTGTTGAGGGTTGTGTGTCGTCGGCATGTCCGTCTGCCAGTTACCAGGCTGTCATTGACGGATCCGAACAAGGTACGCGACCTGGGCTCTCCATCCTCCGCGCTTGTCCCGGCTTGTGATATGTGCCATCTTTTTCAATCATGTATCAACAGAGTGACTAACATCATTGTAGTTTGTGGATGCGCTGCCCCAGCAGGAGGAGCGGACGTCGCAGCAGGAACAGCAAGTGTTTCGGGCATTGGGCCCAGCAGCATACCGGCTACAAACACAGCCACTGCCACTTCGTCATCAGCACCAACAGCGACCTCAGGCAGCGCCGGTGGAGGATCCGGCACGACTGGAGGAGCGGGAGGTGGAGGCGGCGGCGGTACCCCCTTCACCGGCTACTCGAGCGTGTCGCCCATCGCAACCGCCTCGGTGATCGGGGCCGCTGCACAAGCAACACCGGGCGTGAACGTCATCCGATATGTCGTGCCCGTAGTGATGATGGGCGCGGCCGTGCTGTAGGAGCAGAGCCTACGCCGAGGTGAAGCAGGCAACGCATACGAACCGACTCCGCCGCGTCAGGAAGCAGTGGGGTCGGAAGGGGGCCGACCTGTTCACGCGCCTTGTGGACAGGTAGACGTGCCAGCTGGGGAAGTAGATACCATTCTAGAAACGGTTTGAGATCTTTAGACGACTCTCGAGTTCGGCTCTCGAGAAACCACACACCTCCCATATATCCGACTAATTGCCAACGCATCATCGACGCACCCTGCCGACGCCTGATTTCAGAGCCACTCAACCCAACGCCACCAACGGCCCACGAGGCTTCGCCGCCTTCACTGAAGGCTTGAGTGTGGATCAAGGTTATTTTCAGGGGGTGGAAACAGGAAGGAGACGAACCGAAAGAGGAGGAATTACTTCGCTTCTCGGCCGAGCTTAGCCCTGTGAGGCACATAGGGCTGGCTCGAGCCCGGGGCCGATGGTGTCGACGGCGAAGGGTGCGAATGATGGTGTGTTTGCGGCAACGCCTTTCCTTGAATGGGGGATCACTTACATTCAAGACTCCGACGAGATGTATATAAACTCGGTATTAATTATAATTCTGATGTCGATAAGAGACTAGCCACTAAGCACAAGTTGGTGACCCACGGTGCGGCTTGAAAGTGTATCCTCTCACTTCTGACTTATATTTCTTCCGTGCAGGTTTAAACTAACGATATCACTACATGGAAGAGTCCCTTCTGATCAGAGACTCTGCCACCAAGGCCAGCGAGAGTGTTGCCGCTGGCCCTTGCCCATAGCCAGCCGGGCTTGTTGGCGGATGTTGCTGCGTACGCCTTAGGTATTATCGACCGGTGACTCAGTCGAGGCGATGATATCACCAGTATCCCCCGACTTTGGGTCCATAAACTAAACCAACAACTCAAGTGAGAGGAGGGGTTTCACTGTGACCCTACCACTGTACCTCCCTGCGACTCTGGGTCAGCAGGAAAACCCTGGTAGTCCGCTGTACCTAACGGATGTTACTCATATAATCTATACAAAGGGAATGCCCATCTGTCTTGGTGCCTCTTAACCTACCCTATGGTTGGAGTTTAAATCTAGCCCCGCACTGAATGGTGTGACTTAGTAGAGCACCAAGCGTAATTTTATTTTACTCATGTGATCTACAAGTGAGAGGAGGAAGCAGCAGAGATAAAGAGGGGCTGTGCAGACAAATCTTTTGGCGCAACATGAGATCCTTTAGAGCCTTCAAGTTACTATAGTATGGTTATTTGCGTGGTGTTCAGGGCGGCTAGTGCAAGGTATTGATAGCATTCCAGACTTTAGCGCGGCAACTAAATTTATTCGTTGCAAGCTGGCGCGTGCGTGCAACAATAGCCATGTAGGACCGTCTCTGACCGAATTGCGTCCAGGCAGGTAGGTCGTCACTAGGCCAATGTTGGAGAAGATCTTGACGGATTTGTGACTATTTAAGTCACTGCTCGATATTTTCAAGTCTGAAAACTGCCCTGTTCTCTTACGACATTGCTCAACACGCTTTTTATCTACCATGTGCCCTCATTTCACTAACATGGAGTCTCAAAATCTCGACAATCGATGGGAGATAGTGAAGGCGGAGGGCGACAAAATATTCAACGAAGCTAACATTCGAAAGAGGAGATATCTCAATGGAGAGCTCAAAAGGCACGAGATGTTACACTTCCTTCGCGGCAATCTGGAAGCCGATCATCGCGAAGCGACCACTTCCAATGCTCGGCTATATACGTTCTGTGTCTCCACAACCAGTCTCCACCTGACAGAAAGAGAGTTCCATCAGAACGGACCATCTGTTCGCCGGAATGCTGCCGAAAGAGCTCGAGATCTCTGCAACACCTCAATACCAGTTTATTTGCTTGCAACTCCGAACAAAGGCGGAGGCGGACTTATCGGCACTCTCAGACTGGCCCTGTCCAACTTCATGTACAGGAAATGGTTTCAGCCCTACAAGACCGAGATCGAGTTCGACCGTTCCCTCGTCCAGTTCATACGTCCCATCGACATGCAATGCATCACCACCAGGCCACCGGCATCAACATTTGACACCTTGACGTCTCTGAACAAGGATATCTGTAACCACATCGAGGAGACCAAGAACGCCGCCATACATAAGATTCACGAGTACTTAGAGGTGTCGTCAGACATAAAGATGACTGGGACGCAAGGGGACAAAGACGAAAGGGCTCGGTGGGCAAAGATGATGAGAGAGGAACTCTCCGATGAAGCAGAAAGTCTTCAACAATGCTATTGCATCCAGCACCTTTTTCGAGCCATCTTCCTCGTCGTGTGCGGCCACAACTACATGGGCGAGGGCTCGGGCGCTATCGGCAAGATGCCCGTCTTCATCGCAGTCACTGGGGAGCAGGAAGGACTGAGTGCACCGATCACGTTTGATTCGATTCGCGACAAAATCGACGCTGTGATCAACCGCGGGCCTCGCATGGTCGTTCAGACGACACTCGAGACTGCGGCCGAGTTCCTGGTCAATTTAGAGAGACGAGAGATCGCAGCGCTAGGTCTGCGCCCCAACCCTCCGGCTGAGGTCAGGTCAAGAGTGTTGCGTCACGAGAATCGCAACGACAGAGAATACAGTCGTGTATTCGAAGAGCTTGGATCGTCTTCGCAGTGGGTGGACACCAATATCTACACTGAGTGGATAGGCGGAGGCAAGGATCAGGATGTGTACTATGCGGAGGGACAAGAGGAGTTGCAGCGAGTGTCGTATGCTCCGTGGATGAGGAGATGGGGTGCAAGCGTGGGAATCGAGTCCTCAATTCTACCTAAATAGCATTCAGTAATAAGAGCAAGTGATCATGAGCTTCCGTCTCGGTATTTCCCGCCCTCTTCTGTCCCGTTCTCGTTATTGAGCTGGCCCAGCTGCCTCTCCTGTAATCAGAGGCAGCACTGCACAAATATTGACCTTTTCTTTCTAAAATGCAAGACGTCGCTCAGTCCTTTGATCAAGATGCCTCTCTCTACGTGACCCAGAGAATAACAGCAAAGTCCGGACCCAATCAAAGATTGGAAAATTTCCTGAGCCTCGTAACTACCTCTTGTCCGAGGCCGAGGAGAGTTCAGACAGAAGGTACGACTTGGGACAAAGAGAAGCTGGCACCTAGAGGAGGTGGGAGCTAAGAGGTATGACTACCGAGAAAAACATTGCGTGTAATAACTCTTGATAACGCGGTCCCACTGCCTTTCATGCATGTTTGATCTCTCTACAGGCTTCGAATTTGTTTTGGTGACTGTGCCGGAATTCTTGGTCTCCTGAAATCGTCCACTAGAAAATGGAGTCCTTCGAAATTAACTCGCATGAGTATGCGCGTCTGAAAGCCAGAGGGCAAAATGCGTACAATCGAATGATCCGAGACATCAGGCAAAAAGGACATACTGTACTGATTAGACCCCAAAACACCCAGGCACACGCCCAGGTGTAATCATGCGAGGATTTTGAGGACTGGATGAGAAGCACACACGTGTTTGGTATGACTGAGGCATGTGAGGATGATGTCCAGATAGACACTATCTCGCACACAAGACGAGAGTTGGACTCTTCTTAAGGATTCTGATTTGTTGTATTGGTTGCCGTACTCTTGTACTCAGTGTGTGTCTCTCTGCCTTGCTTTCGCCTACTCGACATTTGTACTGATATGAGCATGTGTTGCTGTTGCTCAACCACCGAAAGCCCAAGTTCCATGATGGACCATCAGTCCCAGAACTTCTCCATGCTTACCCCCCGGGGCCCTTGTCTGCAGCTGGCTCACTACCCCTATCCCAAGCCTCTCTCATTCGCTGCACATATCCTACCGTAGAGAATGGCCGCAAAAGGTCGCCGAGACTTGCCACGATCAAATCAAGACCAGCCGATAAAACGGAAGTACCTCTAAGTTGGGAATGACAGCGGTCTCCAGGGAATTTCCCTCACAGTACAACTCGCGTTTCAGGGCCAGCAAGGCTCCATTCGCCAAGGACAAGAACCCTGGAGTCAGGCTGTGTCGCTCGCGGGCAGGCCAGACGACATCGATAGGCTTGTCAGGGCGGATCCGTACGCTGTCGACAAACACACCATAGATATGACGTATGCCAGGAAAGGCACATCGGAGGAGCCTGAAATCAGTATGTTTTCCGCCCATGAATGCCAGGTGTTCGATTTCGAAGTCGAGATCGGTCCACGGAGCGTCTTGATTGTTGGTGTAGTTGACATTGCGAACGCATATGATATGCTTTTTGGGGTTGAAACGGATTTCGTCGTGCCCGCTCATACGAGGCACCTTGATGACACCTTGGAGGCGCAGCTCGCTCTTGCAAAGCTCATACTTGATCTGATTGTTGGTGAGAATCAGGCTGCGAATGGTCTTACTGATTTCAGACTCATATGTACCGGGCCAGGAGGCATGATCGGGTTGGGTGGTCGGAGGGTCCACGACATAGCGGAAGCGCATACGTGGGTTCTTTGGGAGGATGTCTGGATATGGCTGTTCGATGTCGACATCGAAAATTAAGATTGTGGGGGAATTGGCGATCTTGTGAACAACCCAGTAGATGAGCTCTAATGGCAGTTTCGGCATGGTAGCAATGATACTCTGACAATGTCGATAAGCGGCTGGACTGGCTTGGAGCAACGGGGAACAGCTAGATGTATGATGGCAAAGTCTGGTGGTCGTCCTGTGGAATTGGCAATGATATTTTGGCAGAAGCAAAGATTGGCGAGAACAAACACAGCTCAGTCATTTCCAGGTGTCATCTGGTGCTGAGTGTTGTGAGGAGCGACTGCCTCCCATCTCTTGGTGGCTGTCTCCTTCCGTGCAAAATCAACCATCGTACCCGGGAAGCTGGGTTCCCAGAAGTAGTCCCATATGATGCTCATGTTGTTGTGTTCAAGAATTGGATACAGAGACAGAAAGAGTCTCAGGTTTAACAAAGGATATGGATGAATTTGAATCCTGAGTGAAGCGTGTTCTAATCTCAACGGACCAGCTTGCGCCCAAGGCCTCACAGTAAGCAGCTCTCACCCATTCCCTAGATCATTTGCATCCAGGCAATGATTCTCAAGCGATGAGGTCAACAGAGGCAGGAACATCCTTCTGATGGGGGTTGTTGCCGGGCGCTGCTGCCCATCGTGGTTGCCGGCTGTTTACAACATTACTCTCGTGATCATGAGAGGAGCTCGGAATTGGTGCATTGTGGATGCCACTGGACAATTATTGATGACATCCTTAAGCTGCAAGAATGAAAAGTGGCGAAACCGTACGATAGAACTCAAAGCTTAGTTACAAATCCATGCTGCCTCAGACTGGTCTCATTGTGAGAAGGGGGCTCAGTTCTGACTGTTGCAACAACAACTACAAGCCATTTGTCCCTTCACTATCGCACTTTGAAGGATGTGAGGAAATAAATGAGCAATTGTTTTGTACTGAGCTGTTCTGTAAGAAAGCATTCTAGATCGAGAAAGCACAGGAGCATGATGGTCAACAATAACGGCCCGCAGACGGGTACGTCAAGGCGGAACCGACCAGTTACCGAGATGTGTTACCACTAATGGTAAAAGCTCTTAGGATTATCTTACAGCCGTGAATCCTGTTGAACAGTCATGACACACAATCTCAACCGTCTTGCGGTGACGGAGAATAGCAATTGAATTCACATAGCCATCGATCCGGCCTAGTCTGTAACGCAAGCAATTTGTGAGATCCCGGCAGAAGCTCAAGAGGTTCCTATCGGAGCACATGTCGGATTTCCTCATCCAACAAGGACGTTCGCAGCGAAATCACCACCGAAGCTTCCCAGAGATTTCCATTCTGATCAAGTCCCCGTCCTCCTGGTCGGACAATTGTCTACAGGATATTCATGAGTATTACAAGATGGATCGGCTTCCATTTGAGTAGGCTACTGATGACCTTCCCTGGAGAATTGGCCAAAACTGCGTCGGCCGCTATCTCGGACTTCTTCATTCTAGTCTAGTAAAGGCTCGGTCTCAAGATGGACCCGCGTTTTGAATCGCCCATCCCTGGTTTCCGGATGCAGACACATTCCGCGGATCGCAGCCATCTTCGTAAAGAGAATAGTGCTGACTGATGTCCTGCAGCTGGCCCTGCAAGCACGAGTGCCCAGGGCCAGGCACGCTTGCTGCAGGCTTGACCATACCACCGGTCACAACAGTAAAAAAGCCACATAGTATTTACTAGTTATTTTATTTGCGTCCAGAGAACAACACATGACGAGGGCGGGTGTGCCTCTGATCTTTCACCTCGGAATCGGACGAGTGATTGAGTGCGTGCAGGAGCCTTTGCCTGATCAGAAATATATAGTTTCGTCTTGCTGCGAGCAATCCCTCCTTTTTCCTGTTGGGATATCAATATCGGAAAAGGTACCACATGATTAACGATTCGCTGCCTGATCTTGGGTGCCAATGCTTTCTGCATGGCAAGCTGAGCTTCAGCCCTAGCAGTCAGTCGTCTTTCAAGGCTGCCTGCTGGCAGGACCCCCGCTCCGGTTTCCCGGATGTTGTCTTCTTTTCTCTCCTACGAGGCTATGCTACTGAATGTTTCTTGTAGATCTGCTTACATTGTTGGCCGACCTTGACGATTTTTCTCATAGTGATCTCGAAAAAACTTCATTGCATATTCCTCGTATCATCCCGTCCCAATTCAAAGGATAATGACAGCAGAATGTTAACCAACCGGTGGCTGCCTGTATCTGGGGTCGGCAGTCTCATTTAGGCCACACGCACTAGCGGAAGTAGACGTTGAAGGAACCGTCTTGACGTTGCATTTAGCCGGATTCTTCCACGCACAACCCAGCGCTCCCACTGGCTCAACGCTGGCCAGTTCTCCTTTCGTCGGTTTGATGACCCGAAATCCAGGGCTGGATAAGGGGATCTGGCAGTGCCAAGGAGGCCAGCTGCCGCCAAGGCGCCGGTAATTGCACCGTATCCGTTGACAGGCCCGACTTCTCACTCGCTGGCTCGCACTCCGGGATTGGTGACCCCGCATGCTGGAGGATTATTCCCCGGACTGTTGGTGATTGAGGCCCTTCTTGGCGTGGGTGCCCCCAGAAACGCGAGCCACGAGGTCTGCATCAGCCGCGGCGCCTGACTTAAATTGTTGCAGACAATACAGTTCATATATCAGGGCGACACGTCTCTCAAAATGCTACGCTGTGTCCTTCAGGTCCAGTCTGCGTAGTCCTTATATTTGGACTTACCGGTCAACCCTGTACGAAGCGGCTCGTTGAGGCCGGCACAACAGACGCTCCCCTGGCAAGACTGTTCCTGACTCTATGTAAAATGGCCATCGGCTCAGCGACGACAGCTGAGAAGGGGAAGTCGGACCCCATCATCACCCGGCTTGCCAACGAGGACAAGAAGCTATGGTTCAAGAAGCCGAACCTGCGGTACCTCTATTTTATGCTCTTCCCAACATGTATGGGAATCGAGTTGACCTCAGGATTCGACTCTCAGATGATCAATGCTCTCCAGATCGTGCCACCATGGAAGGAGTACTTTGGAAATCCGACAGGCTCACTCAAGGGAATCATTGCGGCTGCGTACTCCTTGGGCGCTATCTTGTCCCTACCGCTCATCCCAATGGTCAACGAGAAATTTGGTAGACGAGGATCGATTCTCGGTGGTTCGCTCGTTATGGTGGTTGGCGCTCTCATCCAGGGTTTCTCACAGCACGTTGGCATGTACATTGTCGCGCGCATGATCCTCGGTTTCGGAATACCAACTTGTATTGTCTCTGGGTCGTCTCTTATCGGAGAGCTGGCATACCCTAAGGAACGTCCTGTGCTCACGTCCTTGTTCAATGTTGCCTACTTCGTTGGCCAGATTACGGCGGCAGCCATCTGCTTTGGGACAAACAACATACCGAATGACTGGTCGTGGAGGATACCTTCGCTACTGCAGGTCTGCCCTTCTGTGCTTCAGATCGCCTTCGTACTGTAAGTGTCGCTCTCACACGCAGTATTCACCCATGCAACGGCAGGAACTTACCATATGCCTTGACCAGCTTCCTCCCCGAGTCCCCTCGTTGGCTCATAACCAAGGACCGAGTCGAAGAGGCGCAGGCAATCCTCGTCAAGTACCACGCTGAAGGCGACACGGATTCGGAATTCGTCAAGGCAGAGATGGCTCAGATCCAGACCACCATCTCGCTTGAGATCGAGGCCTCCAAGAAGTCATGGGCAGACCTGTTCGCAACCTCGGGGATGCGCCGCCGCCTGCTCATTACCTGCATGCTCGGCCTGTTTACTCAGTGGTCCGGCAACACCCTGATCAGCTACTACCTCGGCGACCTGCTCGAAATGATTGGCATGACAAACTCGACCGACGTGCAGAAGATCAACGTGTCGATCGCGTGCTGGAGCATGATCTGTGCCACTATTGTGGCGTTGCTGGTGGTCAAGATCCGCAGACGGGTCATGTACCTGATGTGCACAATAAGCTTGCTGCTTTGCTATATCGCCTGGACCATCGCTATGGAGAAAGCCCAAACAGCCGCAGAAGCCGGGACACCAAATAACTCGGCGAACATTGCGACGCTGTTCTTCATTTATGCTTACAGTCCGTGTTACAACATGGGGTACAATGCTTTGACATACAGTAAGTCTCTTCTTGGCTAGGTGCTCTAACTGTTACTGACCCAAGATTTCAGCGTACATGGTTGAGGTCTGGCCGTACCAAGAACGATCCCGCGGCATTGCTGTCTTCCAGCTCTTTGGCCGCTTGGCCGGCTTCTTCACTACCTTCGTCAACCCCATCGGACTGGAAGATGTGGGCTGGAGGTATCTCATCTCGTACTGCTGCTGGCTGGCGTTCGAGGTGGCATTTGTCTACTTCATGTTCCCTGAAACCTTCGGGCGTACTCTTGAGGAACTCGCATTCAGTAAGTCATCCTGGTCTCCTGGAAGTATTACGCGTTTATGGGCAGCCTGACTGACATGTGAACAGTGTTCGAGGACAAGAAACTTGCGGACGAGGCGGTCAAGGCCACAGAGAAGGCAATCGCACATCACGATGAGGACAAAGGGGACAGAATTGCTGTGACTGAGAAACTGGACACCAAGACTTGATCCGGAATCGAAGCTCGGCTTTGGCCTTCAGCAGTGCAGTCGTACTGAATGGGAATTGCCATAGGTATTCAGAAGAGTACTCGACCAATTTTGAAACGCACAAGTCTCGGATTATCTCACAGAAGCAAAATCATTTCTAATTCGCGCCAGCCTATAGTTGCATGATGAGCATTAATTACCGTGCTGTGCGAAGCAATGCTTGGAATCCCATGGACTCTGTGATACGTCTTTCCGTAGATTCAGCCACTTCACCTTGTACGTAAGTGTCTCCCCAACGGAGGGATTTACAAGCTGATGGGTACTATTGAAACATAACTGCCAAGGTATGTAAAAGTTTGGACTATGCCGGATGGGCGAGTCATCAGGTGCATCTTTTAGCAGTGGAGGTGATCCATTAATCGACATGACTCAATACTACTTGCATGATGCCGGGTGCATATCATCATATTCTTGATAGAGAATGGCCAATAACCAGCAATGAGCATTTAATAATGATCAAGCGAAGCAAGCAGCTCATAACGCAGCTTGGCAGCGATTACGACCCTATCTACCGCTGACTTGTGGTCTTTCTCATCCGCCTAAACCAGCCTATCAGAGCTTTCAAAACTGCTACCACGAACTTCTGCATGATATGCAGGTTTCTGAGCGTGACAATCAAGAGCGTATTCAGAGCGGACGGTGATGGAGTTTTGGACACCAATTCTACCAAGCTCGTTCGAGTGGGTCGTGTTGGACCAGTTTGGCTTCTTAGTTATTCGCCTTGAACTGCTCTGATCCGCAGAATTGGCGCTACCGCTACCAGAGATGGTGCTCAAGAAGGCCATCCATCCTTTGGGGATCATTCTCATCAGTGGGCGGAGGGCGAGGAGAGAGCTGGCAAAAATGGATAACCCGTGCTCCACAGTAGACCATAACATGGCTTCGTATCCCCGGGAAATATACCCGGCCTTGCCCCGAGAATGAGAACCTTCATAAATGACCTTAAGCTTCATCGCAGAAGCAACGGCCGCACTATAGCCATGTTAGCATTCGACATCATGCAACGATATGAAGGCCAACGGAGGTAGAGGTCAAGGACCAACTCACAAAATTCCAATGCTGAATAGACCTATAACAGTCCATTTCAGCATCCTGCTAATCTGGACGTTACGCAGGATAAAAACTGGTAGTACAATGTGAAGGACATCATAGACAATATAGAGAGACTCTCGAGAGTAAGTGATATTGTGACACGTTGTCGTATCTAGAGCACCCTGATACAGACTCCGTGGCATGCAAGCCAGAGAGACTAGGAGTGTATTGAAGAGAGTCCAAACCGAGCATGTGACGATGTCGCAGATAATGATAGTACGAATGAGCGCACGCGTGTCGAGGCGATAAAGGACGAGTGCAACACTGATCTTAACAGTGCCGGAGATGATGAAGCAGACGACGCACATAGCAAAGTAGTACTATATGACATCTTAGTGTCGTAGAGAAACAAGAGCTCAATTGCGTGCTACTCACGGTGCTGGCTTTCGAATCATCATACCATGGCATTTCAACCGTGGCATATTTCCCATAATGCAATGACCGTAATGACAGCCCAATAAATAGAATCATCCCTCCCTAAGGCTCACTTGATATTAGCTCAAGGTACTCACATGCAAATGAGACCCACATATATGTGTCACCTCGGAAGACCAATGCAAACTCACATGTGTAAAGATGAGAACAACGTCATCCCAACCAAAGGCTTTCGTAAGCTTGATGCGTGTAAATACGCGAAGGCCGACTGTGATCGTGTTTAGAGCCGTGAAGAACACAAATAGTCCGATCAACTGGTCGTACAAGCCCATGGCGGAATGTCGATTTACACGCAGGTAGGACAGTCTCTGGAAGTACGAAAGACTGTTGGTACAGTACCGGTGAAATTCATTCCATATGGGCTGGCTGGTATCGGAAACCTTTCGGGGCAGCTGGAGTATCAACCCTTAGAGCGGGCATTGGAGACTAATAAACATGCGCCGTCTGGCTGAACCAGCCGTCTGACTGATTCCTTCCGATGCCTAACATCGCTTTTCCCCGGCCCGGGTCGAGATTGTACACCGACACCAGGCGCTAGCACAGCACTAGTAATCCAGCTTCTGGGAGAATGAACTTCTCTGCAGTCGAAAGACAATCTTCCTCCTCCATAAAGGCCTTGCTAAGCTTGAATCATCTTCCCGTCGAAAGGGGCGCAGAACCTTTAGGATGACGACAAATGTCTAAATGTGCTCAGCTCGGGCTCTGGCTCTTGAAACATGCCCCAATAATATCTGCACGGGTCAGACAAAACCCGTAAGCCCATTGAAGTGGATTTGTTGATCGGGGTGGTGTGGCCCCGTCAGCTTACTGCCTTGCCGCGCCAGCCAGGAGCGCTTAGGTGGGCGGAGGGAGCTGGGGGAATTCCGGCAGTATTGAGGAGTATGGGCGCAGCTGAGGAGTGACACTTGACACCAGCCCAGCAGATTTAGCACATGTGCAGCCAGGTCTCAGTGGACGACCAATCATTGCATACTCCAGCCAGTTTCGCCAACAGGTCATATCCAATGACCACTCGATCCTGCTGGAGCCTTTTGAATGTATGTGGTTGTACAGGATAAGTGCACGTCACCGGAATCCACCGAAAGGTAACAGCACATCTGTCTGTGTGACTACCTAGCAATTAGACTCACTGTCTTCCTAGGTTCCCAGAATGTGCAAATGTTCGTCTTTTGCCTGATCAGAGAGTGTGCAATCCGGTGGGATGGAAGAAAGAATCGCTTGTTGTTGTCTGTACATGAGCGTGCTGGATTTCTAGTTCGCTTCAGTTGAAAATAAATGCAGAGGAGGGAAAAACGCGGAATTATGATGCTTATATGCTGTACCCGGACAATAGAGTGTTTGTACTGTCATGGATGCGGACCTCGCTAATGTTTCAACTTGAAGCCTGTTCTCTCCGGTCTCACACCAACCGAGAAGGAATCCTACATTTCTTAGCCTGAGAGCTGAATAAAAAGCCAGGTCATCAATCAGGTCTGAATCCATCGTGCACGCCACTTTATTTGTCATCTTGAAGGTGACTGGAAAGACAGAAAATGTTTGAGGGCATGTCCTTGCTTCATGAGTCTTGTATAGATCGGTCTACAACTAGATAGAGCGCATCAATTCTCGAGTCATGATCCGCGACTGCCGCAAGACTGGCTATGTTGCCAGTAGAAGTTGACGCAGCTCGTGGAGGAATAGAAGCGGGTTCCTGAACATATAGCCGGGGACTGAACGAAGACCGGCGATGACCAGATCCAAGTCGAGTGGTTGACGAGATTATAGAGGCAGACCAAACTTCCTGGTTTAGGGATTTCATTTTGCATTGGAGCTTCAGGCACCACAGGCGCAATCGTGACAATGGATTCGGTGCCATGTTGACGAGAATTACGCACAATTACTGAGGTTGAGTGTATGAGACATGGAATGTGCCCTGGAACTTTACTCACCGTCACATTGATCTAATAGTAATGCATGGTGATGTGTGTTAAACGTAGGTATATGAGCGAGTTAATATATATTATTAAAGGAGGAAGTCTAGAGGGAAATAATCCTAAGGGGACTACTATTTATATATATAAAGTATAGGATGTATACCGGAGTGGGTTCTATCCTTTATGTTACTTATTGCCTTCCGCATAGCCTTTAACATTAGGTACCTACGCGTTGATGTACTGAAGTCTTATTCTAGTATGTTTTGTGGATTTGCAAAATGATTGAGGCTTGTCATCAGACCGGTACAACTTTGCGAGGGGGCTGCCCATCGAATATTGCACTTAGAACTGGCTCACCACTCTTCATGTTGCTGTCACAAAGAGGCAGTTACGAAGCAGTCAAGAAGACCAGATCTCACAAGAGGTCCAAGGCAGCTCCAAACAGGTCGAAAACCAATTTTGAAAACCAGGTACTTTGATCCAGTGACTTCTACAGCAAGATTGGCCTAAGTCTTGCAGAGAGCTGCAATCCTTAGGAAGGCTCGCGGATTGCTCCCATTGCCCAGTACGGTACATCACGCACTGGGGAAGCACTTGCCTCGATTGATTATTATACATCGGGTTTATTCTCACCGACGCCTAAATAACCTCGGTACTTGCTACCACTGGAGAGACGCAGGCCCAGACTGCCTGCACACCTACCACTAGGTCTTATTAGTTTCCCAACATGACAGTAATTTGCAGGGCCAGGGCTTAAAATGTTTGGGCCTAATAGATCCATGATTGAGTTGCAAGACGTCTGTGAATAGAGACTCGGGAATCATGTAGAGATGTCTGTGGGATCAAGTGTAGATAAAGCGAAAAGACCGGCCGTCCTGCACACTCCGGCAGGTAGCCCAACTCTCGACGCTGTCCGAGTCCCTGTTTACTTCACCAATGTGCCTCTGTGTGCCTTCCCAGGGCTGTAGGAAACACTCTTGACAAAGGCAAGTACAGATGACATGTCTGTTCGGGTACGTCAGTAGAATCAAATAGTTGAAATGTTACTGCTATCTTCTGACCACTGCCACTTGCCTGAATACACACGATCCAGCTTGGGGGAAGTTACACAGCTCCAAGACTTGCATGTAAACATACCTCTCCTTTCTTCCCGATTCAACTCCTCCAGCTTCAAGTTCAAAATCAACATGAACAACCCCAACTCCATTCTCATCTTGATTCCATCCCCTGCCTTTTGACTAGCTATTGGTATACTCTGCCAGTCTTGCTGTGAAGCACAGCTCCTTTCCCTTTCCATTCTCCGCCTGCAGTTTGGAACTGCTTATTCCCACCGCCTGGAGGATTCCGCTTCACCTCCCATTGCGTCTCTGATAGAGACCGGCGCATCCACTTGGTTCTTGCTTCCGTGCTTTCCCTTGTTCGTCCGGACCCGTAACCCATCGGCCGGCATCCTCCGTTCCAGCAATCCTCAAGCCAGGAACTCCTGGTCTGTCTATCACCTCAGTGACAGATCACAAGGAGTTGTCAGTCGCACTTAAAGGTTGCTAATGGTATCTCATCTCGAGATCTCAAGGTGCGTGTTCTCTCTGGGATAAAATATAAATATGATCGCCTAGCGATGCGCCTTCGTTTTTTTTCTTCTTTTTGCTTTTTGCTTTCCCTCGCCCGCCGAGAAGATTATAAATTTTACTACAGTCTTAAGAGAACAGCACAAGTCGTCAGATTAGCTGACGCATGCACAAACGTCGGCCATCCTTCCACATCTCCTTCGGAACAAGCGTCACGACTTCGCATCAACGGCCGGCCGATACCCGAAGATCGGCCCGACAAATGGCCTCAAAACAACGGCATCGTCTCTTGAAGCATCACTCGTTCTCCTCCACAGCATCTGCTGCCACCATACGACGAATTGGGCCGGTCCTGCTGGTCCAACATTGCTCAGACAGAAAGTGTGTGCTCGTGTCTAGGGAAAGCCGTGCTTGATCTGATTGGCCGTGTCTGACACAAGGGGGAAGGGGCAAATGGTGAATTCGAGGACCAAGGTATGATGATATCCATGAGTGGTGGCCTGGGGTCACTGGTGGGGATGGCTGGCATGTTGGACGGTGTAGGTGAATGACGACGAGTTGCTTTGGAAGCCAGGTGCTTTCAAGATCTGGTAGGAATACAACACGAATGTATTTGCGATTCGCTTCCGTGCTCGAAGCTCACTGGAACGATGGAGCACGGTTCTCATCGCACCGTTCATTGGTGCAAACTTGGCGACCTCAGTTTCCCCATGCAAAAGGTGTCATCATAGGTCAGGTTATTTTACTACAGTCAGAATACACAATAATCATAAGCGCGCATGTCCATGACTTTCCGGACCGCCTGTACACTCGATGAGAGCAGTGGTCCAGAGACGTCTTGATGGGCGGCTTAGATCGGCTTTGTGTTGTTCGTGGGCAGAGATTGATGCTGAAGGATGGTGGATGAAGGTGCTGTTTTGTAGTCGATAGTGCATCAAAATCAGACCTATCCTAAGTCACTTAGGGAAGCGCTGGGTTTCTCGAGTATTTGCCGGACTGTCAGATCTTGATTGTTAGGGTAAGACTCGCTCCATAGCTGGGTGCTCGACTTCAAGCTAGCATGTGTCAAATCGATTTCTGGTGTCTTCGAGCATGTTCCCTACTTCACCACGGCATGGCGCTAGTCGTTGTTGGCGCTGGATAGGTGTAGGACGCATCGAGGCTGGCGTGTAGCACCTGGGCCGGGCTGGGCCGGGCTGACTGGCATGCACACAAGTCAGAGAGTCACACGGTCCGGCCGGACTGCGTCACAGGTATTATATACCTGGTTTGTCGGGCAACAATAGAAGTGGCCACAATGTGGTTACAAGTCGTGCTATTGTCTGCCCTCGGGCGTGTATTATGCAACCTTGACAAGGATGCATCTCATTTGACCCCGGAACTTCGGCCATGACGGCCTTCTTCGATTCTGGAGGGGTCCATATATGAGTTTTCAAAGTCGATTGATATTCTCTAATGCGGTGGTTTATCGAATCAGTGGGTCAGCATGCGAGCTAATCGCATATCAGTCGCCTCCCAAGTCATGGAACCATCGGCCGAGTATTCCCTGGAGCCGTGGGAACAGCAAGCCCATCACAGCTGTGCTGTCAACGAAGAATGACTATACCGCTGCGCATCGTGTGAGTTTCAGGGATAAACCTCCTTGGGAGCGCAGTCTCAGCGAGTTACGACGCCAACATTGTTTGCATATCTCAACAGCTGATTTTCATCGGAGACGGAGATTCGCAGGGCGCAAACACGAGGGTTACATGTTGCCTCTAGTGCACAAATTCACGCTCACCACCCAAATTTGGATGAACACTGTGAATCTGACTACACAAGCCATCATAATATTTTGTCTTCCTACCGCAACGACTATGCGGCAAACGAGCATGGACTGTGCTAGAGCGCGCTTTGACCATAGAATACAAATAGCTTGCTCGGACTGAATTAGCTTTGAGGGCATATTATTACAACTCTTAAATCATTCTGAACATGAGTTGTCCTAGATGACTAATGTAACGTTTAATAGAAGATAGGATCAGAACGATTTGGTCAACCAAGACTTTCAGCGGTCCTTGGAGGATCTGAAGCTCACCAAACCCGACCCACAGTTGTTGCCTAACTGCGCTCCTGAACAAAATAAAGCCAGCCTTCCAACTCAACTCAGTTGGCTCGAGAAATTGTTGGTACATCTCCCTTGCTTGGGAGGCTGATTCGACTTGTCTCACTTTACCTACATAGTAGTGCAGCAACACTAATCGCCGCCATGTCATGCCCTGACAGCCCTCAAACCCCACGGATATTTGTACCCAGGTTGTGGACACCCCCATATGATCCAGACATGCCGCCATTCCCTTATATCACTGGCTTCACCACACAAATTCATCGCCATGTGCCTCCTCCACCATTCGGCGCACCCGATTACGGTCCCGAACCCAGACCAGAGCTATCAGCGCAGTACATGGAAAGCGTGCCACAGAGCGAGCTGGTCGTCGACAACCCTCCCCTGGAGACGCCGCCATCTCAAGCGGAGATTGCGCAGTTGACTATCAGCACGACCATCTCTGTGGGAAGCAACCGGGGCGCCCAGGTCGTCACGTGCTCCATCACACCCCGCGGACAAACCGCCGGTCAACCCTTTCAGGCGGTCGCCAAGATTTACGACGCTCTGTATTACAGGTTCTCGGAGTCGCTCGCAATTGCGCCTCGCGACGTTGTCACCCAGGCCGACAAGGACTACAGCCGTGAGGCAGCCGCCTACGAGTACCTCCAGAAGACGGGACAGACCGGCTCGTTTGCCCCCGCCTACTATGGCTCGTGGACATTCGTTCTCCCCATTCTCAGCGGGGACAACACCCAGGCGAGGCCCGTCCGTCTGACCCTGATTGAGCACCTGGACGGGCCCAGCATCCGCAGCAGCCTGATTCAGAACGGCGCCGAGCACGCGGGCAAGGGCGCCTTCCATTACCCGGAAGAGTACAGATTGGAGGTCCTGGCGCTGGCCATGGACGGCTACGTTAGACAGCTCCACTCTGGAATTGACCAGATGGATTTTGCCGGGCGGAACGTCATCCTCGCCTCAAGGACGCCGTCTGCCGACCCCGGTCAAAGTGGTCCTGTCGTATCCGGCCTGTCCCTGCCGCGCGTTGTTCTCATCGACTACAACGGGGCCATAGTGTTCAGTCAGACCAAAGAGGGGAGACCGCCCCATATGGACTGGCCGCGCCCGTGCAACCCGCTGCTGTATTTCTGGGAAGAGGTCATGGACGACTTTGGGGGCTGGGTCCCTCATGAATGGCATTACAATCCGAAGTTCAAACAGGAGTGGCTTAAAGCGAAATTCGGTACAGACGAGAAGCGGAAGCTCTACGCTCCTGTGGAAAAAGAGCTGGTCATCAGAGACTACGGCCTTGCCGAGTTTCAGTGATCGTGACGGGTGGCTTAATTGATGATACAAGCGAGCAAGCTCATATGCAATTGTAATGAGAGCATGATAGAAACTGACATCTACTCTACGCCAGTGAAGTCGAACATGGTCGGCATCATCTAGCAATGGTGTCTGTCGTAGTCGCATAGGCAGCAAGCGGTCTTCAACCGTACACTTGCTGCCTGGCTTCTCATGTATTAATCTGTCGCACGAGTCGGATGAGACCTTTGGCGCAAGCATTAGAGCTATGTGCGTACATATTCAGTCACGCAAACGATGCACACATGTGTATATGCATGGAGATATCACAGAATAGTGCAAGGCGAATTTGCTTGGTTCGAGGCTTACACCCAAATTCGATTCACACGGATCGCGCAAACAAGCAGGGTAACTCGCCGCCTGGCCAAATTTCAACCCAATCTCCCACTCGTCCTGCCCCGGCACCGATTCGCAAGTCCGGTGAGTGGGCTCGTCGAGGTACATCTGGAAAAGAAAAAGAGGCTACCAGGGCGAATAAACGCAACCCGATCCATGTGCAGCGGTAAATTGAATCGTCTGCCGCTGGTAAATTTGAAACATCCGACAAGAATTGGACTCTTTGTTTTCCTCAGCTTTTGACGGAAGGCAGTATCACTTATGATACCTCAGCCTGCGGCAATTCAAGTCGTAACAAGTCTGCTAGCCTATAACGGTCATCAGCCGTCGCAACAGACTGGAAAAGGCTACAAAAGATTTCTACCATTCACGGGCCTATAAATGACTGGGTGACTGATCATGACCAACCTGGAAGTATCTTTCAGAAACCCTAGCGATTGAGCTGAGAGACCTGAGTTCCTATCCCAGCTCGTAGAATAAAAATGTTTTGGAAGTTTCGGTCAGTAAATGCAAGTAAGAATTTGAGGCTAGAGATCCATGCATACGGCCCAACTGCCATTCCTCCTGTACGAATGGACCCCTATTTCGTTACTGGGCTCTTTCCGACCCATACCTCCGCAGCCCACGACAATAATAAAGTGCCACCCCCCCCGCCACCCTTGGACTTATACAATCGAAGAATTTCCCCAGAGTTACAGAAGTTTCTTTGCCTCAACCTTTTTTGGTTCTCTTCTTTGGAGGCTCTACTTGGCTCGGCACAGGTTGATTAGTGAAAGAGAAATTGGCTACCGGAGAATGAGTCGAGCCCCTCGAGCTGCCTGGATAGGATCGGCTCGGCGGTCGAGAGCTTGACGGCTCCGAGTCTGAAAGACATCGGGTGCCTTGGCTGGCAGCTTGAGAAGGTTGTCTGCTAGGCGGAGGAGCAGTCTGCCCGTGCGAGTAGTGCCTCATTCCTAGTACATACTGCTTCCCCTTATTTTCCTCCCAGTTGTTGAACTTTGTTGCGATTGCCGTGGCAGCCTTTTGCAGCAGCGGGCGCAGCTGGCCGATGCCATAATCGACCATGACCTTCTTGAACGTGCCCACAAGCGCCTCTCTGCTGAATTCGTCGTCCGTGAGCTTGATAACTTCGTTGTACTCGAACTGAAGTGGGTAGTCGGGAAGGATCGGGAGCAGAAAAGGGGGCCGGCCTTCGTCAGAAGGGAATGGGAGTTTGGATGCAGGGCAAGCCCGGTGCACCCGGATTGTGACGCCTCTTCCACTTGGGACAGCCGTGAATACCCTGACTTCTTTGTAAAAAAGGTCAACAAAGGTGTCATTTCCAGCAAAGGCAGCAGAGGAAGCAGCGGGAGGACCTTGGCCTCCAGCATTGTTTGTGATGGTTAAGGCTCCTGGCATGCAACAAACTTTGTCACATTCCACTTCTTGTCTGTCTGCCTCGTGGAAGAACTCGTACAGGCAATGTAGGGATTGGCTGGCACAATCCAGACTCTGAAGCATGCCGTCTTTGTCCTCTGACGTTTTGTTTGCGTTCTTGGCCTCAATCATCAAGAAATGAAAAGCTCGCTGCGTCCGAGTGCCGTCCTGGCCCTCGTAGATCATAATTCTTCTTGTCGCTTCGGGAATCGCGGTCATTAGTCCATCCACAATAATGGACCGCAGATGAAAGGCAACAGATATGTCAGGCTTGGGGCGTGAAAGCATGCGTTGGCGGTCTGGCTTCTCCTTTTTCAAGGCCCGTGTCGGCATGAAGGGGCAGTTCCAGGGGCTCTCGACGGCAAAATCTAGGATGGATTGATTGCCATCCCTCAGATTATACATCAAGCGGAATCGATCCAACATAGACATCATCACAGTCCTTTGGAAGGTCGCCTCAAGTTCGTCCTTGATAGCCTTCTCGATGTCTAGCCTCCATTCGTCGCTATGGTATTTCTTCACTTTTTCGTGTAGGTCCGGCAGGTATATGCTGGGCTCTCGGACAGGTTCCATATTATGAAACTTTTGCAAGAACGGGTCAGGTGGCAGACACTGGCCTAATTGCACATTCCTGTCCATAAGCCCCATAGCTCGGTCTGTCTTCGGCTTGTAGAGTTTCCTCTTGATGGCGGACATGATGAACAGCGGCAAGGCCTGCTCCAGCACATCGATTGTGGATTGATCCAAAGGGGCTAGGTATCCAACATTCCTGTACCAAGATCCCAAAGTATCGTCTTCGACGGGGCCCGTGCCGTGTTGGGAATATACGGCCTGATAGCCGATGCTTCGCTCTGGTGAGTTTTGAAGGCCAGGAGCATGAGAAACGACGGCTTCTAGCGCCAGCCCGTCGCTGTTGGCTGATACCTTGGGCACGCTGGCTCTCGGCTTACGAGGCCTGCGAATGATCTTGTCCGGGTCCTCGTGCGCTTCCCACAGCTCGTCCTGGGTAGACCTTGTGTGTTTCAGCTGCTGGCGTAAAGCGGCAGTCTGGGGTTCCCTGCTGGGACGCTGTTTGCCCGCAGTAGCGCGTGTGCGGGATGGAGCAGCGGCCGAGCTAGAACCATCTGAGTTAGCGGCGACCTGGATGCTGGTCTCGGTTTGAGAACTTACACTTGAGTACGGCCTGGCATTACAGCCATTCATAGCATGTAGCAAAAGAATAAAACGTCTGGTTTGGCCGCCCATAGACGTGGAGAGAAAACGAGGAGAGAATCGGGTGAGCGGGAAGAGAACGGCCCCCATACTGAGCGTAGCGTGAGTGGTGTGGGACAACAGTGCAACCCTGGCCCGCCGCCAACCCATTGTCGCAGCCCAGTGTTTGATGCAAAGCTCCCCAGCCTCCCCGCATAGGGTAGCTTTGATTCGATTTGAGGAACCGTGCAGCTGAGATGGACCACAGGAAGTTCCCGAGCGCGGCTAGAGCGGATTGCAGAATGGGGACCTGGAAGAGCAGCAAATAGGAAAGGGGCCAGCCCCCCACCTCGCCCAGAGCGATTCGAGGGCGCTTGCTTCGCTTCGCGCCGCCTCCGGCCCACCGCCCCGGTACAGCCAGCATGACCCTAATCCGTACCAAGCCTGATAAGGAGTTTCGAGCTTATACGTGCAGATGAAGATCCTAGGCGGGCTAATGTGACTTCCTGAAGCGGACGAACTGGAGGGGGCAGCGGATTCAGTGACGTGGGAAAGAAGAGCTTGGGCTCGTCGACAGTTCGCTTTCTGGGATGGACGTTGGGGATGTGGCTTTGTCTTGCATTGATTTACTTCAGTTGACGGCCAGGACCTCTTCATACGCAGCTGGATGTGTTTCTTAAGCAGCGGCAGAGGAAGCGCCGCGGTATTTGAGAGCCACTCTCAAGACTTCAGGACCCCTTTTCGGGTTCTGAAAGTTTCAGGGGCTCAACCACCGGAAAATACATCATAAACTGCGTTACCCACTTTTGCCTGAAATTGCGAAGCACCACCAAAGCGAAAACGCCTGAAATACGCCCCTTTGCTGATTCTGAAAGGCTTGGAGTGCTGTTTGGACCATGAATTCACGTTGGTATCGCCGCTGTTTGTGGTCCGGGCAGGCTTATGCAGGCTACCCCGCCCCCCCGGAACTACCAACCAGAGGAAGGTTTTGGTCGGAAGGCCCCTGAACTCTGCATCAATCCGACAAGCTGTGCCACTCATTCGGAGCAGGAGTTCTCCAGGGCGCAATTGTCAGGCGGCCATCAACAATCTATCCAACGAATTCCAAGCTGCAAAATGTCTAGCACCCGATAGTTTCGTATTAACTGCATCACCTAGCCATCAATTCCACAGAAGCTGTTGCTTTTCGACACGGAGAGGTACAAGGAGCTTGATCTGACAACGGGTGAAGACGTGGAAAGTGCCACACACATGATTGCCCAAGACAATAATGACAACGGCGACAAAAACCACTCCGGCTGCGACGACTGCCATTAGTACAGACTTTGGCGATTAACATCCAGAGAACTAAGAGAGGAGCGCAGGCACAAACTCCATTCACAACGTGAAATTGGACAAAGATCTTTCAGGTGCTTTGAGCAAAATGGTCATGCGACTGTGCTCCATCTATAGGAACTTCTTCAAGGGACAGTTCAAGATTGATACCAAACTCTGTGAATCGAATAGTCTTAAAAGAAGGGGCGCCAAAGTGTACCATTCTTATTTGTTGACATTGGAGGAGTCTCTTCATGATGGTTGCCCTCTTTGCCAGGAATTACAATCATAAATACCTTTTAATACATAATAGATAGTTAAGTAATTAAGCTTTATTAAAGATAAGATCTTAGCCTTTTAGAGAAGCCCTTTTATAGTAATTATCTAGGCTTTTAACTAGATAGTAAAGAGTATATAGGTTATAGTAAATAAGCTTATTCTTTTAAAGAATCAGGTTTATATTCTTAAAGATATTAATATAATATTTACTAAATACTAGAGAGTTAAAAAGAATTAATTATACTATGGGTGACTACTACTTTAGCCCCCCCCCAACATTTTAGACCACTAAATTACTAGTATATTATATAAAATACTATATCTTTGTAAAGCTATTACTAACTTAATTCTACTAGTAAAAAATTACTTAATATAGTATTTTATAGCTTAGAAGTAACTCTTTTAATTAATATATTATAAGGGTATTTTGGATATCTTTCTAGAGTAAGTCTATACTTCTAGTAGTAGTTTATCTTTCTCCTTATTATTTTCTAACATTTTGTCTATATTAACTTTAATTTCCTTACTAATCCTATTATCTTAAGCCTTAATTTCTTAATTAAGGATATTTCTAGCTTTATTTTTCTTACATAATATCTTCTTAATCTATATAAACTTATAGTTTAGGTTAGGTGTAGTCTTTTGCTTTTTTGTTATTAAATAAGTAACTTAAATCTTAAGCTCTTAAATATACTAATTTATTATAGCTAATTTAGCTTTCTTGTAGTTAAATATAAGGCTAATCTTTTAAAATTTATAATAATTACTGGTAGAGGTATTTAGGCCTATTATATTTATAATATCTTGA
>JADAZS010000221.1:0-79313 GCA_014872975.1 Diaporthe citriasiana | reverse complement strand
ATACCTCTAGAGATAATAGATATAAAGATAATAGTAGTAGCTTAGTGGTTATTTAAAGAAAAAGTAAGTAATAAGAAAGAGAATAAAGAAGAAGATAATAATAATAACTTTAAGGATTATAGTATTAAAATAAAGTCTTTTAGAAAAAAGAAAAAAGCTTATTATAAACTTAAGAAAGATAAGCTAGGTATTTAAATAAAGATTTACCATATAGATAATATGGTAATTAATAATAATAGTGGTTAGGAGGATAAAGAAAAGACTAGTTAGAGTAATTTAACTACTTAGGACTGGTAAATATAAAAAAAAAAAAAAAAATAACTATTATACTACTATTAGCTTTACTTTTAAAGCTTTTTTTTGTATTAAATACTTTTTCTTATATTCTAGATACCTTTTTAGTTATATATATATTAAGGATAACCGTATAATTTTAGGGTAAGGGGTATATTAAGGGGCTAACTAAGTAAGTTTACTAACTAGAATACCAGCTAGGTTGCCTATAGTACTAGATAGCTTCTTCTTAATATATATACTTACTATAAATATACCTTTAATCGAATAAGCTGTTAGAAACCCTCTATTTGGTTTCCTGATTTAATTTGTGAAGTCATCGAGTGCTTCATGACACAGTGCCCGACAGACGGTTCCGCTACAACTCTAGTGGTTGTTCCCAAGTCTGCTGCCACGCAATGGGTTGAAGAGGTGAAACGTCATACCAGTCAGTTGTCTGTCACGCTCTGGACGAAGCAGACTGAGATCACGAGGGAAACAACATTGGCAGTTGATATTCTTGTCGTCACTTACGACCAAGTCCGGATGATGCGGAAAACCATCAAAGCCAGCAAGCTACCCACCTCCTTGTTGTTTGACGCATGCTTCCAGCGCATTGTACTCGATGAGGCTCATAAAATCAAAAACCGGAATTCAGATATTCTTGAGGCTTGCATGGCTCTCCAAGGAAGCCACAGATGGGCATTAACGGGCACTCCCATACCAAATGGCGTGCACGAGCTGTGGCCACTCCTCTCATTCATCCAGCACCCCAGCGTGAAGGGATTTGGAGAATTCAAGAAGAACTATCTAACCAAACAGCGTGGGAAGAAGCTCAAGGGGGCCGCGGCATACGAGGAGTTGCACGAACTCCTCCTGCCCATTTCGATCATGAGAGCTCCGGGGCACCAATTTTGTGGGCTTCCTCTGGTATCTCTCCCTCAAGATCATGCCGTCAAAGAAGTAGTCACTCTTTCTGCTGAGGACAAAGTCATACTGGGATACCTCGAAGAGTACATCATGGGCTATATAAAAAAGAAGTGTGGAGGAAGGTCCAACTATTTCTGCCTCATGGAGAGATTCACGAGATCCCGGCAATTCAGCGCGAGTCCCCTACTACTCGAGAAGCCAGTCAAGGATGGTCTTTGGACTATCGATCAGGTGAGACTCATGAAGGAGGAGGCTCACAACAGTGGAGCTGGTCAGACGCCGATCATAGATTTGTTCGAGCGTTGGATCTTGGAGCCTAAATGCGACTACTTGGCACCAACTGGAAACAAAAAGCTTGACTCCGCCATTGCTCAATGGGATGGCAAACTTTGTCCCTGGTGTTCAAGGCGCCCGAATGATCCGATGCTGGCGGAATGTGGTCATATCTGGTGCGAAAAGTGCGGAACGAAATGGCAAAGATACTGTTCAATGACGGGTGAAGATTTTTCATGCATCAAATGCGAGCGGCCCATGGGAGAACTACGACCACACGCTCCAGATGATGATGAGAGCAAGCAGAACGGAAATGAACCGAAACGGCCGAGAGGCGACGATCACAACGGTTTCCAGCCTGCTGACGACGAAGGATCCACTTTGTTCCGGTTTCTGGACAAACACCCCGAAGAGCCCATTCCGTTGAGTTCGAAGATGAAGCGTACACTTGAAATCATTCTTAAGTGGCAGGCTGAGGCTCCGGAGGACAAGATCATAGGCAAGATCATCGTGATACACCCTGAGCCACTTACACCCGCTAACGACTATCTTGCAGTTTTCCTACAGTTCATTGGCACCAGCCGCTTGCTCGGACGTTTGCTCCAGGATCACGGCATCGACTACCTCTACTTTGTTGGACAGATGAATAGTGATCAACGCAGAAATGCCAGGCTCACCTTTGAGGATGAACCAGACGTAAAGGTCTTCGTAAGTCAACTCCTGTTCGATCATCATTCGCCAGGCATTCTAACCGTGCTTTCAGATGGTTTCCATCACGACTGGAAGTGAAGCCCTGAATCTCACTGCAGCCAATCGTTGTATCATTGGTGAAATGTGGTGGCATGAAGGAGTGGAGTCCCAGGCTTTTGGCCGCGTGAATCGCATAGGGCAACAGAAGGAGACTCACTGTGTGCGCCTCTTTGCCGAGGACACGATCGACGAACGGATGAGGCACCTTCAAGAGAATAAGAAGAAACAGCAGAGTGCAATCGCTGAGCTTGAAGCCGGCAAAGGACTCACAGCCAATACTCTTCGGAGGCTCCTGGATGGTCAGATCAAGAAAGAGGGGGGCGGCGACGACAGTGATTCCGACACGGACAGTGGAGACAGCGAACAAGACGAAGAGGATGCTTATACTGATTCGGGATGTGAAGACCCGAATGATGGGAATTACGTGGGCTAGATCGACATGAAGCCGCGCAGGTTGCTGCAATGTCCTCGACCAATCTGCCGGCAGAGTTCGGAGTTGGCGCTCATGACAGCCCGGCTACGTGCAAGTAAACCTGAACAACCCAAAATTTGGCGTTTGCGTTGCTTTTCTTTTGATTCAGGAAGTCCGAATCCGAATCGCCCATGCTGACCTTTTTAAGTCTGGGCCGGACATAAGGTTGGGGGGCTTGGAAGGCTTGAGGCTTTTACACAGATTTCATTACTCACAGAGTCTGCACAAATTCGCGGTCTCACTGAGGCTTCTTGCACGGAAGCAAAGACGTTGGCGGTTTTTTTTTTTTTTTCAATCGCAGGTGAGAGCAGATTCTCCATGATGAGAGCCCTTGGGCACGATGGCTTTTTTGGTTGGGGATGGGGAGCAGGTTCCAGGAAGGGCAAGACATTATTGAGACCTCACAATCATGGAGAAAACCAGACATGCGTTGAATTCATTGAAAGTTTTGGCAGTTTAACCGACGCCGGTAACACGGCCGCATCGTTGTGTGCCTCGGACCTGGTGACTGAGCGGCTACTCGTTCCCGCCTGCTCGTGCTTCTCTTCCAATGTGTTGACGTGTGTTTTGAGCACTACTTAACACTTATGCATGCATTGTATAGTGCATCAGGACTCTTTTAGGACGACTGCGAAAAGTCTATTGGAAACTGATACAGAATTGGGTGGAACTGTGCTCTGAGATAGTAAACTCATAGTCTATATCGTATATCCAATATGACATGCTGGAAGGGTCCTGCATTTCACTTGACATTACTCTCATGTACCTGGCAAGACCTTCCAGGGGGAATGCTCGCAAACTCCACGATGTATCCCACACATCAGGCGCGAGTAGCAGCAGCGGTCTGAGAACTTCACCCTGCATCCTTCTTTACAAGCACCAGGGCAAAGCATTCAAGTTAGTAAACAAATATTGCAATTAAGGTGTAAGACCCCAAAACAAGCTATCGAGATATAGACAGGCAGCTTCCACAGTTGCTTTGGTGGTTGGTATCATGTATAGCAATATACTCTGGAAGCACTCCACAGGCAACAAACGTTCATCACTACCGTCTTGTGCAGCCATAATTTTCAACACATCGCCTCGCCCAGTCGAGCGTGACCAGAAGCCAGACCCAAATTGTACTGCAGTCAGTGAGTAACTCCTCAGTCAGAATCACTTCCCCAGTCTCCGTACTGACTGTGTATGACTCCACAATTCGGGCATACAGCATCACTGTCGTCGTCGCTGTCATAGTCGTCCAAAATCTCCTCGACAGGCTCTCCGGTGTTCCGGTCAAACTCAACCCAATCTCTCTCTTCTGCATCCCGTGCGATGGGAACAAGCTTCCAGACGGTCTTTCTCTTCTTCCAAACTGACTTGGGATGTCCCTGCTCCTCGGGGACGGAAGGGACATTGACGAGCGAAACTTGGCCCGCAGCTTCCTGGCGCTCTCTGGCCAGTTTTCGCCAAGCCCGAACGACTCTCGCGAGGCCTTCGTAGCCGCAGAGTGGCTTCAAATATTTCTTCTGTTGCACGTACGAAGGAGCGTGACACAGGAAGAGGCCGTCGTCTTTCACCATGCCCTACCAAAGACCTGTCAGTAGACACTCACAAGTGGGGTAGATTGTACCTACCTGCAGATCAGCACCGGCCTTGACGCCGACTTCGCAGCAAGGTAGTCCCGTGACCATCAATTCGTTCAAGGTGCAACCGAAGTCATGGGCAGCGATTTCATGGAGATCCACTTCTGGGAACGGCAGGAAGTAATCCGGGAAGTTGACAAAATCCATACGCATGGACAAGAGGCCGGGTAAGAGCCGCGGTCGGTTGCCTTGGGTCTGGTGTGGATCGAAAGGAGGGCGTAGAGCATCGAGAAAATCTACCGTCTGGGTCCAGGCGTAGGAGTGAAATCCTTTCCGCGCCATGCTGCTATCATCCCTGACCCGTGGGATGACCTTGAGCGCTTGCGACTTGGTCAGCTCTGGATGGTAGTCTTGGCTCAGCCTGTGGCGGCGCTTCTCATCGTCATAGTAACGAGCCACGATTCGCAGATTGATGGACTCGATGCCCTTGCGCAGGTTGAAATCAAGCTCGCCGAACTTGCGCAGGGCTGCTGGGCTGGTGAAGGAGAATTTGTTCTTTGACCTGGACGGAAGCGTCAGAAAATGCTGCAGCATCTGAGGGTCGTGCGAAAATGAATTGTACGTACCACAAAATTCGTTTGCCATCCACGTGGTATGCCTTGCAGGTAGCCAGAAAACCTATGGCGATCTGCGGTCCGCATTTGGCTTCGGCGGAGGTCAGATTCTCGGTGTTCAGCTTAGATAGCGGATCGATAATAGGACCGTCTGCCACCAGCGCATAATGAAGAATTCTGAGAATGACCTCTACGGGGAGATGAGGGAAGCGGTGTTGGCCGACAGCAGAGAGGCGGGAGCTTCGTCGGCGCCCTGAGGTGGGGTGTGAATCGCTTGATCGGAAGGCGTGATGAGAGGCAACAGAGTCGGACCAAGGAATTCCGTGGTCTCTCAGAAGTCGCTTCAGGTTCATGTTCTCATCTTCCAGCTGCCGGTTTTTGGTGCGCAATGGAGCATTATAGAGAATCTCGCTTTGCTCCTCCTGGTCTCGACCGTCCCACGGCACCTGGGATTTGTTAGACACAGGACAGGCTCTCTCAGCAGCATGCTTTGCAAACTCACAATGGTTCCCGCCATGATGAACACTATTGCTTGCACAAGGTCTGGCTGGATCTTTGGTGCAGATGTGTACAGACCAATCCCTACGTACACTAAAGGACAGGCGCCGATGTCGTTGTCGCAGATGACGCAAGACGTGGGTTTTGATATGAGTTGGCAAACGGCTTGAGTGAGTGGGAGAAAATGAGTGATGAGGTGCCAGTCGCTCAAGCCTGCCTTAATGAGATGGCCCGTGAGTTCGATGGCCTAAGCGTGCGGATTGGTTGACAAAGAGGGGAGGGTCCCACGAGATGACGAGAGCTGCGAAAGTGATGGCCAAGTCGGGTCGGCGAGATGCGGATGCCCAGGTGTCAGAGACGGAATGTGTATCACCGCCCCGACTGGGCCGAGGGAGGCGACAGCGACTGAGTCTCCTGGACAGAACGCTGAGGGGGTGCGCAACCGGACGTCGATGAATGAGGTGGTGGACGTTGATGAGACGAGAGGAGGTGAGGTCGGAACTGGGAGACGCCGCAGACAAACAGAGGTCAAAGTGCTCGAATGACTAAGTCTTCAAGTGGTGCAAAGTGCAAGGTGCAGCAGGTGCAGGTGCGGGTGCGGGTGGAAGTGGCTCCTGCGCTTTCCGGACGGGAGAGTGTGGAGGAAGGGCGTTGTGTGGGTGGAAGGGGCAGGTGTCCCCCCAAAAACTCCAGCTCCAAGAGCTCCAAGAGCTCCCACCTTTTTCATGCATGTTGGCCCCTCCCCTTTGGAAGCTCTCCTCTCCTTCGGCCTGAAGCTCCAGAAGCCCCGGGTGCCTGCGGTGTAAGGTATGATTTAAACTTAAGGCAACGCGACAGGACATTGCGCTTTGACTTGGTGAGAATGTCCCGTCAGCTGGATTCGTGATGCTTTGTCCCCAGTATGTTTTACAGTGCTCGGGATAAGGAAGTCGGTCTCAACGGGATCGGCCAACCGGCGACTCGTTGCAGTTTCTCACAATGGTCCCGGCTGCTTGGTCGGCCGGAGATCCCAGGATCGGCAGGTACCTGACGGGCCCGAGACCCGTACCCTGGAGGACTGCAGTGTACTTTCGCCCCAGTGCAACTGCGGGATGGCAAGCAAGAGGCAAGAGGGGCGGGGACCCTGGGAGCTCACCCGGGACTCGATCATGAAACCTGAGGGAGGAGCCCGCGAAGTTCCCACCAGTCATCCAGGGATCTTGCCATCGACCATCTGCTACGCAGCAATACCACCTCCGTCTAAACTTTCCCCAGACGCCGACACGCTCAACCCAAAACGGACGCCACCTGCTCTGGGGATCTGCACAGAAATGCACAGCACACCCTATCACACCACTAAAGCGAGGCGTGACAGTCCTGACATGGCTCGACGCCTCTACCCGCATTGTTTCAAGTTCCCAAAGTCTATATGGAGACTTGCAACATGATCTACTCAGGTGTCTCCAGGTGAATGACACTGAAATGGGTATATGTATGGCTGTGGTCCCCCGCAAAAGTGGTAATGTTGGAAGACCAGCTGCACCACGCTCTCCCACACGTGGACTTCGACTTTGTCAAATGTCCCCTTTGCTGGCCTCAAGCTCAACCTGATGGCTACATTCCCAGTCCTACAATCCTCCGCCGCGGCTACGGCCAAGACCTCTTCTGGTCCACCTCCAAAGCGAACCGATGACATTGGCCTCCTCATTTACGATCGTTATACCAATGTCTTCGAGGCAGTGCCGCCGTCCCGCATTCCTGAGGACAGCGTTCGCATCGGGCCAGATGAGGTCCTTTTCCTGATCGAAGCGCCACTGAACTCGGTCGAGCTGTACGAGGCCCTCCTCAAGCCGGCCAAGCCCTTCGAGGTGCACACTGCACGCCTCATCCCACGCAAAACGCGTGCATACGAGGCGAGACGGCAACTAGTCGACGAGTATCTGACGGGGCAGGGGAGGCTGGCTGGTAAGGGCCCGGCCGCCGAGCGCGAGGTGTCATTTATCGTCCTGCCTCGGGACACCATTTGGCAGCTGCAGATGTTCAACCACTTCCTCTGGCCGGTACAGCTGCAGTATATGTCACTTCCGGTCCGCATGTCCGACCAGAAGACGGTGAGGAGCCCTTACGCACTGGTGTGTTACCAGGCGCACCGGGTCTACCACAAGAAGCTCAAGGCACTGCTGAGGGACTACAAGCTGAGCAACTGCGGGTTTGAGAGGAGCTTGCTGCGGCCAGGCGCGGCCCCGCTGCCTGAGACACTGCGCGAGTATATGGATGGGGAGTCAGGAAAGGATGCGGCCACGCCATATTACAGGGCAGAAGCTGGGACGAATCCGGAGGAACGGCCATCTAGGCTGCGAAAGGTGACCTCCACGATGTCTTTGAGAAGGGCAGTGAGCAGAGTGGCGCTACGAAGGAGCCAGTCGGCCGCGTCGATTGCGAGTCACGGTTGAGTTTTCCACGGGATCGGACCATCATGGTAAGTGCCTTGACTGTAGGAAACGTTCTGGGTTGCGAGTAGGCTATCGATGAAAGAAAAAATCAAGTGACATATCGCGAACATCTATCTGTATGTGCCAAGACTGTGACTGTAGCAACGCTGCCCCTTTCAGGCAGAGCGTAGTGTTTGAACTTCGACTTTCGAGAACACATCCCGTCCATCAATGCAACCCGCAAAATGATGTGAAGCATGCCTGACGCTTGAACACCCTTGTACTTTGGGTCCCATTGGCAACGCCATCCCATCTTTCGAGTCCCTTAAACTAGCGCTGTTCTAGGGTAGCTCTCTATGAAATCTTTCTATTCCCGGCAGCACGCATGCATGCATGTGCATGCTTTCCTTTTACGACGTACGAGCCTTGCTCGTGTGTCCGCTACGCGACCCGCGGCCACAGCATCTACCGTGGCATGGTAAACCACCTGGGCAGTGCTCACTACCAAATCCCTCATAGAATGACCTCCAGTGGAATAACCTCCTAAGAAACAACCCCCTATGAAGCAGCCTCACATGGGATGGCCTCCTACAGGACAGCTTCCTCTGGAATAATCTTCTATGGGATAGCCTGCTTCAGGAATTCCTCCAATTGGAAAGATTCTACAGAATAATCTCCTGTAGGATGACAAATTACAAGGTAAGTAAGCCATCAGGGCTCCATAATGAAGCTTTGGTATTTTTGTTGGATGCGGCTGTGTAATGGTGATAGTGTATACGAGGATTCCTGTGTAGACAGTAACGCTCTGCAAACATCTCGCAGGATTTCGAAGACCAACCAGGTCCTACAGAGCTATAGGAGATCGGGATTCAAATACCTGACAACTAGTGTGACAATGGAAATGATATGCCGGGAACGCATACTGGTCTGTCGTGCAAGCAGACGTTCTGGGTGTTTTCATGGCATAGTTCTGCTTGGAAAATTGGGGAAGTGGTTGATTATTATTTGTCGGCTTCTTTGCCACGATCGGCCTGCGAAATCTAAATGGCATGCTATGCAACGTCGGCTCTCGACGACAGCGATTTGGTCCTAATGCACACTTCTCCACTGGGTGATCTCTGCCTCTGAAATCTCCCTCAGATTGTTGACAGCAGCAGGTTTGCCCGTCACAGCACCTTGCGCCATCTCGGCCGCCCGGCTGATAAAGTTCTTCGCAACAACAGCATATGTTGCGGTGACTGTCTTCACACGAATCACACCAATACGAGGGTCGTTCTCGCTTCCATCGTGCTTGCCATCTCCGAGATCTCCCAGCCACGTCTTCAGAATGGGGCTGTAGTGCCTTTTCACCAATTCTCGATCGGTTTGCACGGTTGCCGTTCCTGAGATAGAGGCCCACTCCCCGGAAGCGTTGAGGAAGGAGATGTTTACGTGGGAGTCGTCTTGGAGTTCGTCCGTCTTGTGCGACTCGGTATTTGTGTGGAACAGGAGGTCAATTCCGCCAGACTCCTTAGCCGCGACAGCCATGCACCGTGAGACAAGCTTGCCAGAACTGGCGTCGCGTGTGGTCATCATGCCGAACTTGCTGGCGTCGATGAAACTGCTCAAGTCCGTAATCTTTTGTTCAGTTCTGTCTACATATTAGTCACCTGCTACGGAGCCTCAAGTGTTGCGCTTTGCAACATTCCAAAACATGACAGACGGGGATCCATATGAGGAGGAGAGTGGTACTTACGAGACATTGGTGTCGGCATTGGCTGCCTTGTAAGGGTCGGCGGGCTTGTCGCCTGTGTCTGTGTTGGAGAAAGACATCTTTCTAGACGGTGAAGTCAGCATCCGGTTGACTTGAGAAGCGGCAGCGGAGAACGGTGGGTATGTGTCGAGGGGTGACCACAGGTCTAGAGAAGTGGCCGCTGAGCAGACGGACGTGTGTTCTGGAAGAGGGCAACGGCTGTGTCAGCCATGAACGGAGAGGCAACATACTTTGGTGGATAGTCAAAGTGGGACGTGATGGTGATGTGTGATGTTCAAGGCAGAGGGGATTGAGTGTTATTGTTTGCAGAGCTGTTGAATGCACAAGGCAAGGGATGAGAGCTGTCCGAGACACCCAGCAAGCACATGCGTATCTACTTAAATATCTGTTTTTTTCAGACTTGTACCTTCTCCAATTCTTTCGCCTTGTAACAGACGCGATATATCATCATCGAAGGGACATCGCTCCTTCCTCCTTCTTCATGATGTCATCCGTGCGTCGAGCCGTTCGATGACATGCGCTAGCTCGCCCGTAACACCTTCACACCCGACATTTGACAGACAGCGATCACCCATCCCTTTCCTGCAATTCTCCGATTGCGCAACTCAGTGGTATATGGCTTAAAATCGGGCAAGGTGGACGTCAGCCAGCTTCAGTACCGATTGATCAGCCCCACTTGAGGGGGTGGGATCGTCGCCCCTCCCCTCAATTGCCTAATTATCATCAAGCCAGCACGAGTCTGGCATGTAGCCTGCCCGCTCGAGCTGGCATGAGCTAATGAGTAACCCTTAAGCTCGTAAGAGGGTTCAGATTGGTGGAGGCGCAGACTGCGAGGAATGCTGTGGGCATGAACGGTAATCATTGCTGCTTTCCGTACTCGGCCTTCCAAATTTCGTCCCAGCGCTCCTTGTTCACGGCAAATTCGCGGACATAGTCGTGCTCCAGCTCGTGTGTCCTCCGTCCCAGGAGCACGAGGCTGTGCAGGGGAGAACCGAGCACCTCATCCTGATCACACAGCTCCTTGAGTGTGCCGGCGACGAACTTTTCCTGCCTACCACCAACCCTTGCCGCGCCGATTGCAAGGCTGTCGGGCCCGTATACGCCCTCCTGCCTGTCCTCCTCGACCTCAAGCATCTGCGCGGCACACTGGCCCACGGTCATGTAGCGGGGCGGCTCGAAGATCTTCCTTCCCCTCATCAGGTTCTCCATGCTCTGCTCCTTGACCTTGATGTCCAGCAGTACGAGCGTGTGCAGGCCGATCTCCCTGTTCTCCTTGATCCGGTCGTAGAACGAGCTCGGCCGCCAGCTGTCCGTGAAGAACACCATGCTCACTGTCTGCCCGAAGTTGTAGAGCTGCAGCCCTGCGGCGCCGATGCCGCTCATGATGGAGGCATTCGGGACGGTCCGCACGGGGATGTGTAGTTCGCGCGCGCGCAGGACGAGGTCGGTGTGCGTGGTCGCTCCGAAGGGGTCGCCGACGACGAGGAATGCTACGTCCTCTGTCTGGGCGTCTCGTAAGATCTCTTCGCTGTTGGACTCGACCATTTCGCGGTCGGCCAGGATTACCGGGCGTCCATAGTAGGCTTCCTACTGGTTTGTCAGTGTTAGCTCTTCATTTACTGTAAATCTACGGGAAAGGACATGGAGACTCGGCCTTGACTCACCAGGACGGGTTGATCCACGAGCAGAATGCTGGTGTATGCTTCGAGGTAGACTCGCGACGCCTTCTTCACCACTTCCAGGCCCTTGACCGTGATGTCTGTCTCATCAGACAGGCCGAGGCCTACGAGATACAGCATTTCGACGAGTTGTGACCGTACCACAGCAGACACTGTGCGCGGAAGAAGACGTCAAATTAACTTTGAATTGGTTGCAGTGCTCCCGAAATCTTAAAATTCCCCCAGATTTGATTATCCCTGTTACTGAAACAGCCCACTATACCTGCTTTCATCGCGCTACGCGCCCCTTGCATGTGTACCTGAAGGCTCGAACTAACATCGGCCGAGGAGCTCCCCATATCTTATCTCATGCCTGCCCGCCCAGCCGCGCCTCTTCAGCATACTGCAAGTCTCCCTACAACCCATCACCCAACGCCCATCGTGTCGCTTTGACTCGTCCCAACCTCGAACTTCAGCAGAAGTCCCATCGCAATGTCCAAATCAGGCGGTGGCGCCTATGGCGCAGCGGCGGAGGACACGTCGTTCCGCAAGAAGTACGATGTGGACGAGTACGCGGCCAAGGCCAAGGCGCGGGAGGCAGCAGAGCGCGAGGAGGCCAAGGCGCGGTACGAGGCGAAGCTCGCGGGCAAGAAGTACTACAAGCCGATGACGGGCGAGGAGACGCTGACGCAGGCGCGGAACGCGGTGCTGGACCTGAGCAGCCATGTGGGCAAGACGCAGCTGGTGGCAGCCGGCGCGGGCGTGGGCAAGCGAGGGCGCGGGGCCGGGTTCTACTGCGAGGCTTGCGACCTGACGTTCAAGGACAACAAGCAGTGGGTGGAGCATATCAACTCGATGCAGCACATCCGGGCGATGGGCCAGACGGGCGAGGTGAGGGCCGCGTCCGCCGAGGACGTCCACCGGCGCATCGACGAGGTCTGGGAGAGGAAGCTCGAGCTCGAGCGGGAGCGCGAGACGAGCCTGCAGGAGAGGATCAAGATCCACGAGGCGGACGAGGCGCGTGAGAGAGAAGAGCGCCGGAAGAAGAGGAAGGAGGCGGAAGAGAAGAGGCGCGCCGAGAGGGAAAAGGAGAAGAGCGTCAAGATGGAGTACGGCGAGGACGTGAGGATCGAGGGCGAGCACGACGAGGAGGATATGATGGCCGCGATGGGTATCGCAGGCTTCGGGTCATCGAAGAAGTGAGAACGACTTGCGATTGCAGCACTTCGTCAGTGCTCGAATTCGAGGTCCTCGCTGTAGCCCAACAAATAGGCTCGCGCCACAATCGCCTGTGCCAGTGGTGGCCCATTGCGGAAGACTGCTCATTACGAATGGATCCAAGGCAAGAAATGATTCTGGCCACGCATATTGTGAGGGTCTGACCTCTGCGAAGAGCACCAACTCACTTGGTCGGAGGCGATTCACGGACCGGAGCAGCATCCTATCGAGCGGCCACCTGCCTGGAGACCCATTTAAGGCCATGTTGAAGAGCAGGGAGTTACCAATAGCCAAATTTGCCCGCCGTGTCCCCTCCCTCCGGACACCACAATGTCGATGATACCATCCACGACACTATAGCCACGCTGAAGTGCATTCACGTCGAGGCAGTGGGAGGGAGAAAGCCAACCACGATTTGAGCCACAGCATATGGGCAGGATCAATCCATAGGGTATCTCATCTATTGCTACACCCTCTAATGGGAATCATAAAAATTAATGTACAAAATGTAACATCATGTGTCTCCTCTATCAGAGAATAAATATGTGCGCCACAGTAACTAAGTGCACCATGAAGCCGAAAACATGACCCATCTCAGCCGTAGATCGCCATGTCTCTGAAACGACGCATCGCCTAGCGCGCCTTCAGGCTCTGCGAACCTCCTAGAGGAGTCAGCGGGCTTAGGGGCGTCTTCCCGACACCGCACCAACAGCTACCGTCCCCTTCCCTCTCGACCTGCAACGTGACATCGATATTCTTCGACGCGAGGTATTTTCGTACACGGTCTCGTACGTCTCCCATATCAGCACCGCGGACGGCGACAACGTGCATGACTCCCATCATCTTCCCCGCTTGCGCATCCTCGCCTGAAAACCGGTCGTCGACCCAGAACTTGGGCACGGAATAGCTTGCAACCCCGCGGAGTTCTGGGATCCCCGACATGGTCTCGCGAAGGGTGTACTCGATGTCGTCTGGGATGGTCAGGAGAAGTCTCCTTGCGGACGATTTGACTAGCGGTATGGCAGACCCCATGATGAGGGCTGCGATCAGGAACGATGCCAGCGGGTCCCAACCGGTCCAGGGAACGAAATGGGTCATGACGGTCGACGCGATCACTGCCGCACTGCCGAGGGTGTCCGCCAAAACATGCAAATAGATACCGAGCATGTTCTCGTTGTCATGCGAATGGGAATGAGAATGACGGTGATGATGATGGTCATGCCCGTGGGCATCTTGATGCTTGTGATCACTGTGATCGTGACCGTGATCATGCGAGTGGTTGCTCTTCTCCGATAGTGTGTGCGAATGCGAATGAGTATGCGAATGTGAATCTGTGTGATGGTGGGAATGCGAATGCGAGTCCGATTCTGCATGGCCATGGGAGTGTCCGCCGCATCCATGATCGTGTCCATGGCCGTGGTGGTGATGGCCGAACGCTGCCATGCCGACGAGGTTCACCGCCAGACCGAGACTGCTCACAATGAAGAGCTCAGCTAGCCTTTTGGTCTCCCTGCCCTCGACGATCCGCTCAACAGCCTCTATCATGATTTCAACACTGATAAGCACCAAAAACACGCCATTGGCAAAGCCACTGAGCGTCTCGATCTTGCCGAAGCCATAGGGAAAGCGGGCACTCGGCGGCCATTTGCTCGCCACAGAAGCAAACAGGCCAACGCCGAGCGCAACACAGTCGAAGAACATATGGATACTGTCGCTCAGCAAGCCGAGAGAGTCTGTGATGTACCCATAAAAGGCTTGAATTGTCATGAAGAAGAAGTTCAGGCTGTGAAGAGAGATCATTAGCATATTGCATTCCCATGTCGCGTTCTTTTATGACCGTACCTCATGAAGTAGAAGATCCTCCTCGAATCTTTCTCCGTCATGATTGCATGTAATATCGGCCATTTCGAGGTATACGGCAGTAGCGTGTTCGTGAATCTCGAGCGCTCGGCCGAGTGGTCGTGAGGTGGCTCGGTGCCCTGAGCTTCTGGCGCCTCGTACTGCTCAGCAAAAGACGAGGTTACTGGAGTTATAAGGTGTTTCCCCGTAGACGTCGATGTCGTCTTCCAGCCATTACTGGGCAGCAGCGGTGGGGGAACATTCTGCCGCAGCTGCATCGAGTTCGCATGTTGGATGTGCTGATTGTGTGGCTCGGAATGGGTATGCGAGTGGGAGTGGGTATGGCCGTGGTCGTGCTCGCCGTCAAGGCTTGGTGACGGGAGACCAAAGCTAGAGTCCATCTTGAAGGACCTGTTCAAGGAGCCAAAGGAGGGCGAGCGAGAGCGAGAATGACCATGTTTATGGTGTCGGTGGGAGGTGGGCATGGTGGTCCCTGGCAGCACATAGGTGGAGGCCATGATCTTGAACCCGAGGCGAGAACAGCCCAGGGCTTGGCGTTGTCTAAGTTGTGCTGCCCCTGAGCCGCACGACAAAGTGCTGAGGACGAGAGGCGGCTACAGCATGAGGCAGATGGTGATATATCGCGTCTGTGCCGCTCCCGGCTTGCAAGATAACGGGGGCCCCGCACGATGGGATGGCCCACGATATCCTCGGCCCGCTTGTCTTTTGTGAGCCCTGGTATTGGGCCTCGCGTCGTGGCTGGCCCGTGTCGAAGGAGCCGAGACGGAACTGGCCGTCTTCCCAGGGCCGTCTGAGGGATTGCAGGAATAATGGGGCGAGAAGATCGTGGGAAGAGGCGCGTCTTCTTCAATTGAGTCGGCTCGGAGCTTGAGTAGGGAGGGAGAGGGGAGGTCGCATCTGTTTATTGTCAGAGAGGAGAGAGCGCGGAAATCTGGGGACGACCTTCCTCGAAAGGAGAGGGCAAATCGTGGGGGTGGGTGGTAGCGCGAGTGGCAGGGTGGCACAGAGCCGTCATCACTGCCCAAGGTTCCCCTGAGCTTAGCGCACCAGCCAGCGGCCAAGCAGCCCAGCCAAGCCCAGCCAGTCTCTCAGCAGCCTTTGTTCTCTTCTGGCGCCAGCCGATCTCGTTCCTCTCCCGCGACTGCATGCAGGAGGCACCCCGAGCTAATCTCGAAAGGGGGATGGATCATCAGTGTTAGCAGCAAGCTGCGCACGGCAACAAGAGGCTAACTTGATTGATCTGGCTCCAGCAGCTTGGGACCAGCTACCCCAGGCCTGGCATGGCAATGTCAACTTTACTGTCTTTCTCCCCTTCGGCGACAGAAAGGCAAAAGAACAGACGGGATGCATTAATAGAGTTGGGATCACACCCGCAGTATATAGCAAACGTGGGCTGTTTGGAGTTGCGTCAACCCCAAATTGACAGCTCAGGGTTCAGCATTGTAATAACAGGGGCCGCGTTTTCAATGTATGGATGAATCTAGATGAGTTCGTCCGTGTGCTTGCTACTACTAATGCAGAAAAGTTTGGACGGTTGTCTAACTCAGACTCGCATCCGTCTTTACTACAAGCCTACTTACTGTACACGTCTCACTGAACTGGACCCTGTGCACGGTGCTCTGCGTCAACCACCATCAATGGAGCACTTATTATAGCCGGGCCCTTTTTCTTTTTTACCTCATAGCTCAAGATGGAGTTGCAGGTGATCCTGGTGTCTCTGGTCGGGGCCTTGGTTCTCACACTCCTCATCGCCTCGTTACTGCTGTCTCCCACAAGATATCGCCCAGACTCAACCCCAGCCGCAAAGGGGCATGTAACAGCTCAGGTCCTAGTGCTGGGAGACATTGGCCGCAGTCCGCGCATGCAATACCACGCGCTCAGCATTGCCAAGCATGGAGGGACCGTCGAGTTGATAGGCTACCACGGTAGGTCTGATGCAGCTCTCGCACTCTGAATATCCTCATGCTAACCCACCACCTCACAGAGTCAGCCCTATTGCCGGCTCTGATTAAGCTGCCCAATGTCAGCGTCTGCGCATTGGGCACTCCACCAACTATCCTTAGATCGAAGTCTGCTCCGTTCATCATCACAGGCCCAGCCAAGGTGTTATGGCAGGTTTTCAATCTTTTTCACGTGCTATTGTACAAGACTCAGCCGACACAATGGCTGCTTGTTCAGGTATGTCTGCTACATCCGAGGACCTACAAGAATCCGGCTACAGATACTCACAAATTCTTCAGAATCCGCCCTCGATACCAACCTTGGCTGTGGCGTGGCTGACATGCACCATCCGCAACACACGCCTCGTCATAGACTGGCACAACTATGGCTGGACCATTCTCGAGGGCACCCGTGGGTCGTCCCACCCATTCGTCCGCATCTCAAAGATCTATGAATGCTTCTTCGGCCGCCTCGCGCCCTCGGCCAACCTGACCGTCACCCACGCCATGAAACGGCAGCTGCAGAAGGCGCCGTGGGGCATCCGCACCCCCATCGTGACGATGCACGACCGCCCCGCCGCCATCTTCCAGCCCGTCGCCTCCCCGGGTCAGCGGGAATCGTACCTCTCAGCCGTCGACGAGGCGCGCGACTTCGCCGCCGCCATCACGGGCGGCCAGCAGAGACTCGTCGTGAGCAGCACGTCCTGGACGCCCGACGAGGACTTCGGCCTCCTCCTCGATGCGCTGGTGCGGTACGGCGCCGCCTCGGCCGCCGGCAGGTCGCAGCCGCCCCTGCTAGTCATAATCACGGGCCGCGGGCCGCAAAAAGCGGCGTACGAGGCCAAAATCACCGGACTCGCCGCCGAGGGGAAGCTGCTGGGCATCACGGTGCGCACGGCATTCCTCTCGTTCGAGAACTACGCGCGCCTCCTCGCCGCAGCGGACCTGGGCATCTGCCTGCACATGAGCAGCTCCGGCGTCGACCTGCCCATGAAGGTGGTGGATATGTTCGGCGCGGGCCTGCCGGTTCTGGCGTACTCGGGCTACGAGAGCTTCGGCGAGCTGGTCAGGGAGGGCGAGAACGGGCGTGGCTTCGAGACGTCGGGCGAGCTGGGCCATGCCATGTCACGGCTGCTAGGCGAGGATGGTCAGGCCGAGCTGGCGAGGCTGCGGGAGGGCGCCGTAAGGGAGGGCAGCCGCCGGTGGGACGAGGAATGGGATGAGGTCGTCAAGCCTCTCTTGGGTTTTCCTTCGGAATGAGGCCCCCTGTTCGGAATTGTGTGACCGCCACAGCGGTGCGTGGTCGGGTCCATGTCACCGCAGGCAAAAGTGGATGATGATACTAGTCCTAGTGATATAGTTCGTTGTGTTCGCTTCAAATTCAACTTCATACAGAGGTCACTTGACAGACCGCCAAAAATATACAGATGCGGTGCCAGCGCCCGATTCCTGGCTCGCTGAGATCTGGCCGCCCTGCGCTCTTGTTTCGGCCTCCATGTTTGCCAGCCTGTTTGCCCCTTATAAGGGATGACACTGCCGCCTCCCGCCTGGTATGCAACGCACAGCTCACAATGACTGCTGTAGGGTATAAACTGCCACACTGACGTACTCCTTGACCTTCCAACTGTCCGATGCCCTTAGACTAGACCCTAGAGAAAGCACATGATGCTTCTCACAACCTTGTTCAGTCCTCCCCGAGGCTCTCCCGGACGCACTTGCGCACTCTCTTCCGGAATTCTTTATTCGCACCGGCCCTCTCCTCGCGCAGCAGCTTGGCGGCCTCGGGGTTGGCGGGCGACTCGTCGTTGGGGCTTGCGAACAGGCTGATGACGCTGAGCAGGATGGTCTCGGGGGTCTGCACGGGGCTCCAGCGCTCCGACGCGGCCTCGTAGCCGTACTTATCCTCCTCGGGCGGGTGGAGAATGCTGATGCACAGCAGGCCCGTGTCCGGGTAGACGTTTGGGTGGAAGGGGATGGGGTCCTGGAAGGTGAGGGCTGGCGGCATCAGGGGATACTCGGGCGGGAACTTCAGTCGCGCGCGGAAATTTGCTCCTGAGGGAAGTCAAGACGCGGCACATCAGCGGGTTGGGTTCCGTGAATCTGTCTTGTGGAATGGAGGGCGGCAGGGGAGAGGGAGAGGGTGCGGGCGAGAGATCGACGGGTAGGCGGGGAGCATAGCATAGGGGTTAGAGGGGTTCAGAGAGTAGGGCTGGCGGTACCTCCGTAGTATTTTGTCTCGTCGTTTATCATGAGCATAACCTCCCATTCATAGATGTTGTTGTCATTAACCAGACCGCACGATATCCCTGGGATGTCCTTGTCCGTCTGCATCTGTTTAAGTTGCCGCCGCAGCAGCGCGGCGGAACCTGGGGTCGAGGATGTGGACATGTCGCGTGTGTGGGCGTGTGGAGGGAAGAGGGGCAGAGTGATCTGTAGATGTTTCCGCCAGTGATTGATCGATTTGCAGTAGGTTTCCTAGGTTGTTTGTCGGGAAGGAAAAGCTGTGATTTGTCGTAGGTTGTAGGTTTGTGCCGTTGCAGGAGCAGGTTGGGGCGACTACAGTGCGGTATTGGAGGCGATTCCCGCGGGTGGAAGTGGCGGCTGTGGATCTTGCATGACCAAATGCAGGGTGCCGCAAGGGGTCCGAGAACCTCGATGACCGATGACAGAATCCGACCAGAAAGCGCTTAGTAACTGCGGTTGAGGTATATGATTATTCCAAACCAAAATCATCCACGTCCGGTATGTCCATGATCAGTGGTTGAGACGATCTTGGAGAAGATGAGTACGATGAGGGAGGGGGAGAGAGAGAGAGAGAGCCAGCAGGGGCGACACAATTTACCCCGGCATCTCTTGCTGTAACCGGCAACACCGAGTTGCAGCCCGCTGCACAGCAGATGCTATGACCGTGGGGACCATTAGCCACTGTCAGCCCCGAATCGCACCTTGGGGTTCATAAACACAACCCAAGTTCTTCTACTTCCCGTAGTACCAAATTTATGGAGTGAAAACAAGCAGACTTTCCACCTGTCATTCTAATCTGAACCATGTTCGTATGTCTGTCTTGCACCGAGCCCGAACGGCGCCCGGCCCCACCAAAGAACACGAAATCGGAGCGGGCCCGGCGTTTGAGTGGGTACAACTCCGGAGTGCCGGACAACAGGACAAAGCAGAATGTCCGATATCTGTCCAACCTGAAATGGTCCAAGGTCCAATGCGTAGTGGATGCGGACATCCATGTCCTCACCAATGCAAGCAAAACCGCCACCAGCCAGTGTATGTAGTCTCACAAGAGGTCGTACTTAGGTAGGAGCTATGCTACCAAAACTGGCAGAGCTTCTATATACCATAACTAAAGGACTGCTCCACTCTTTATAGGTAGTACAATACTAATTTTCGCCCATAAATCCTGCTTTCACTAACAAATTATTAGCAGAAGGGGTTTCTTTATAGGAAAGTAGCCTGTATACCAACATTATAGGGTACATAGCTGTTAAGGATTTTTAACCACTTAGAAGCTTCCCCCACCAGAATAACTCCTCCCCCCCCCCCCAAAGGGGGGGTGTGAGGAGATTTACCTAAGTAGATTTATACTGAGTGTAGTAGAAGGAGGGGGGTCTAGGGGGTCTCCCCCTGGTAAATAAAAGAGCCCCCTTCTTTTACCTCCTGTAGTGACTGCAGGGTAATAACCTAGTCTTGTAGAACGACCAGACTTTGGCCGAATGTGCCTGAATTCAGCGTGTACTATTGAATGGGCGCGCACAAGGGCGATGAGACCCGGGAGATGGTATATCTGTCGTTCCATCGCCTCGGGAATCTGCCAGGCCGCTGAGGTATAGTTTCGAAAGGGGTTCTTCGAATCCGGCTCCCAGTGCCTGCGGACCCGGGGAGATTGGAACATGTCTCGATGCGCTCGGTGGCGGAGGTGAGGATTTCAATGACGGCTAGGATGATCTTGAAGAGCGTTTGCGTAATTTCCATGACTGATCTCAACATTTTCATGAAGCTGAGGTGGTTTCTGTCAGACTTGTTGGCCTCGGCGGGGAATGTTGTTGCGATAGCGAGCAGACGTTCTCTGCTACAGCAGTTTGACATGTGTATTTTCCATGTGGCAATTTACCAGCGCATTCTTATTTTCCTTTGGGATTTTTTGAGAGGAATGCACCTCCGTCTGCCTCAAGTCATCTGTCTGTGTTTATTATCACACGCCCTCGTAGTGAATTGGCCCCTTGGCGACCTTTTTATTTGTGGCCTGTCCTTCCTTTAAAACAGATTCCTGCGATGCTTAACATTATACCCAAATCTTCCGAGTCCTTCTCTGAAATTCCCTAACAGCAAAGTAATTCTTGTCATTACACTCATATCATCGCCGGACAGATTCAGATATGTAATCTTACCTAGGTAGCCCCCGGTCTCGAAGCAGTTTATGAAACTCTGTACCATCAGCTCAAGAGTTCCAAGCAATTACAACTATGGGTTCTAACCTGTATAACATATGTCACGTAAAATAGCCCCTATTCTACGTGCAAAAGCGATCACCAATGTGGCACAGAAATAGGTACTTATTATCGTGTGACACACCCCCAAGTTTACAAGATATCAACGAGTAAACTGTATAATTGTTTGTTTACACTCTTCAAGGAATCCCCCAGACTAGGGGCCAGTTATAAAACTACAATCTATATAGAGCCGTGTAGGCCAATCAGTAAGGGACTTAATTCTTCCGCCCTTAGTCTTGTTCGAACTCTCAACCTCCTGGGGAGACAAATAATAGGAAAAGTTACAGGTTACTTGCAGTTAGCTTGGCTTTCGCCTCCCGGGCTCATAACTATCACATGAAATTGCCCCTATTCTATGTGCAAAAGCGATTGCCAATGTGGCGCAGAAATAGGTGCTTGTTATCGTGTGACAACATATACTATTACTATAGTAACACGACTATATCCTATTAGTAAAGATTCACAACATCATGATAGAGTCCCTATAGCTTACTTACCTTTACGTGATTATTTAATAGGACATCACCCCTTGAAGATTTAGTAAGAGGGTTTTCTTATATTAAAGTTAGTCTTTTAAGCGTTATTAGAAGAAGATGGAGGAGGTTATAAGTACTACAAGACAGGAGATGAAGCGGCCAGAGGTAGAGGTAGGGTATAGGTATTTAGGTAAGAGCTTCGGACCTAGGATCGAACAAGCGGAGACGGCTGTTCAGATCGAAACACTATTATTTTGGATGTCATCGGTATTCTGCAGGCAAAGATGTCGTGCCCTCCCATACTTGTGTCCATTTAAATGCGAGTCAATTCTTGGTGAGGATGGCACAACCTCTTCCAAATTCCTTCAAAAGAAATTAATGTGAGCTGTCGAGGTTCTACTGGAACTATCAAGTGTATAATCCATGGAGATGGATGTCTGCCCACAAACCCTTAACCCCAGTCAGTGGAGAGAGATCCTTCTACAGTAGTGTGGTATCATAATGCGTGCATGTGACTCTTCGGGCTTTCGTTTGTGCCAGAGAGTGAGTGTCTCATTTCAGCTGCCTGCACTGCATGAGTGAGCACAGGGGGCTGCCGAAATGCTACCCCCACCGGGGATCTTCTAGTGACACGAGGAAGGTGTGCAACGGTTTGCAGCGCCTATCATACTTCAGCAAGATTACGCAGTCTCCGCAATGTCTCTGCCAGAATTCCACGTATGCACACCACGACGAAATCGCAACGATGCCGCGGACTGTAAACGGACTCGGATTTCTTAGCGCAGCTCCTGAGATAATTGCAGAAAGAGCCAGCCTACGTGACGAAAACGACAGCTTACTCCCACAGAGAGCTGCAGACGATGCCCACGATGGCAATGCCGACTCTACTGTATTGCTCCTTTGGATGGGGCCTGCGTTGCTGGCTGGGTGAGCAACACTCAGATGTCCCCCTCTCTCCAGCCTGCTGACGGCTCGATGCAGAATCATCGTCAAGGCATTCGATATAGCGTTCCTCGCGACCAACTACCCGCGGCTCTGTGTGTTAATACCGCTGTGTTCTTCCTGCCCGCTGCAATTCTGCTGACTCCGCTCATCAGCATCAGATTTCCACCACTTTAAGGACGCGCCGTGGATAATGCTGACCGCGTCAATATGCTCAGCAGTTTTTGTGCCACTTGTGTGTGAACTTTGATGAGATCTCAAGCCAGGATTGTAGCAGCTGACCATGAACAGTACTCGTATGTGTTGAAGTATCTTGGCATGAAGCGCACGATGCTCGTGGCGAACGGTGCCTTTGCAGTTGCAACTGCGTTGTGGTATGTCTGAGCGTGTACTAACTACATGCATGTGTTTGATCTGCTCACTGGCTGCTGATGACTGAAACTTAGTGGGATGAGCACCTCCTTCTGGCAGCTTCTCTGCTCCAGGTTCGCCCTTGGTCTCGGATCCTCCGGAATAACTCTTCTCTCGATGATCGCGATCAATGGTAAGTTTCCGCATCGCTTTGGGCGAAAGTAGCTCATAAATGGGTACAGAAATTGTCGGAATCAAGCAGCTGCCACTGTGGGAAAGCTTTGTTACGTGTGTCGAGATGGGTACAAGTATGATTGCAGGACCTTTGGGCGCCTGGATGTTTAGGTTTTTTTCCTGGCAATCGTACGTCGAGCGAATTCCGTCCACCAAGTGCTGTTCATGCTAATGCCTGACTAGCGTATTCTTTCTCGAGTCTGCATTTACTATCGTGGGAATCGGCTTGGTGCTCTTCGCCTTCAAAGCCATCAGTGCAAAACCCGAATTTGCCGGATCATCCCTGCTCAAAAAAGGCGACTCTCGAATGCCGCGCGTAGACTTCGAAGGCTGGACGCTCCTTCTGTTGGCAGTAACTGTCCCACTGATTTCAGTCACGTTAGGAGGCAATTTCATTGACTGGGCGAGTCCGGCTGAGGTCGTGCTACTTGTGTGCAGCCCGCTCTTCGTCTGCCTCTTCGTGTTGTACGAGGCAAAAGTAGCTCGGATTCCAATAGTGGATATGAGACCTGTGTTCAGGGCCAGATACCTTCAAGTTTTATTTCAGGTGTTTGGGGTGATCATGATCCTCAACTGCGTACGTCCCTCGAGTCTGCCGAGTATTCGTGTCTTTGACCAGGTCGACAGATCATTTTCATCATTCCCTCATACGCACAAATCCGATCTTTCGAGCAACCAGCATTCGAAGACTGGGCTTTGTCCTGCGTTTTCCTCGGCTTTCCTATTGGTGCTATTTTTGGAGGCTACCTCATCAAGGCTGAGACCATACCTGTACAGCGCATCATGCTGGTAAATGCAGTGGTTCTTGGTTGTTTTTGTTTACTATACGCTACCAGGCTTATACGTCAGTGTAACAGACCGTATTCCGAAATCAACAAGTATCCGGGCCCTAACCGAATGAATCTTAGAACCCGAGCTCGCGCAGTACTCACCACTACTTGTCGGCTTTGGAATGTGCACGGGAGCATGGCAAAGCTGCCTGCTCTATGCGACGCTGTCTAGCACTCAAAAGGAGTGTGAGTACACGAGCCTTCAACAAGTACACGCCTGCGCTGGTTATTGACTAGACACAGGGTGGCCACAGACTCTGGCAGTGTATTACCTTGTTGAGACGTTTGGGGCGGACTTGGGAATAGCCCTGATGTCAACGATCACCCGGACGGTAGTGCAAGCAAAACTCCAAACAAGCCTTGGTAGATCAGGCACTACTGACAGGGTTCGAACTCCAGATTCCAGTGGGCGTAATCACGACTGACAGGGTTCCAGATCATCGCCGATTCCCTACAGGACTTGCAGAGCATAGAGCAACTTGAGGACGGCATTCGTGTGAAAGTACTCGATGTGTTCGAACAAGCCATGCACACTGCTTCCTATATGTTGACTTGCGCCATCATCTCTCTCTGGACATGGGTACTAAATATTCGCACAGTCTTGCCTTGTGCTGTAGTCGTCTGTGTTGTCATCCTGGCTCCAGGCTAGTTTGAATTTTCGTGTGCGCCGATCAACAAAAGATCGCTTCCAACCGGCCCCCGGCCGCCGGGCCGAGATGTAAAGACGGTTTAAAGGCATATCGACACTCCTATCGACACTCTAGGCTTCTTTGTGAGATAGGCGGTCATTTCCATGTGGATAGTCTTGATGAAACTGCCATGTCGAGCAAGCAGTCATGGGTTCAACCAGTCCTAACTTTCGCTGCATCAAATTCATATTTGCCTGATTCGGACCTATGTTCAGTGGCTTGCCGAGGTCGTCTATAGCCGTTCCATATTTGGATCGGTCATGATTGAATAGTGGCAAAGTTTCAATTTTCCAACTGGTGTGAAGTGCCTAGGTACTCCATCTAAAGCTACCTAGGTATGTAACCTGGTTACTCATCCTTAAGTAAAGTGTCATGGACAGACCACCGATCCCATTTACCCCGGGGAAAGGGGAAAACTCCTTTGAATCGGGTGAACACATGTCTTTGCCAACTGCCAATGCTTTTCAGCCCACTCCGAGTCACACCTGCACTGGATTAATTAGCTGTGATGCTTTCCTTTCTTTTCCTCCGCCAAATCAATGTTATCAATACACATACACTCACCGGTTCAAGCTGTACGAGAGAGCATGGATGGCTCTCATAACACATGCACATAACCCTTCGCCCGACTTATTTTCCTTTTTTATGTTGATCACCTCGCCGTTTCTGTCGCCCATGGTGCTTCTTTGACACCCATGGATATTGCCCTGGCGCGTTGACATGACCCAAGTGGTGTTTCAACAGGTTTAACTTCTCCTGCGTATTCTCGGCCTGCACATGCCGAGACAGACTACCATATGTCGAATGAGGCTGCTGCATGTTTCCGGGTGTAAGCCTGACAAGCTCGTCCAGAAGCGCAGGATCTGACGTTGGTGGAGCTTGGTTAACATAGTCGGTTGCAGTTCTTCCCCGTGCTGTAGCGTTAGATGTCCAAGAACCAACTCCCACCAAAGCTTGGTCACTTTGACTTGAGCCAGCCATCGTCTTTACTCAGCTTTGGGGAAATTGCCTTATTCGAGAGTGTTCGCAATGCCTTTGATCGTTGTTTACTGGATAGGAAGTAATTGCTCAGTTGCTTTGTATCATGCGCCCAGTAATCACAAAGCGGCACCCGGGTGTTGTTGTTATTCGACAGTATGATAACGATATTGTTAGTCGATCTTCGCGAAGGATCATTCGTGTTTCAACAAATTACAGTTGGCATCAGATTGTCGGCGATACCTCTATTCTGAGTGAAACAACCTCTAAGCACAGCACACGCGCCATGTTGTACGGGTTTCCCGCAATATATACGCCGGCGACTGAATATCGTCGTGAAATTTTCCAGGCTACCCGTACCAATGATCCGCGCCTTCCATTTGACCACAGCGAATGATGGCGACAGTAGCTCTGGGCAGCCCTGCATCAGTGAGTCAACGCCGTGAATGAGCCTTGCAGTTGTCCGCCGACTACCCAGAAAGAGATAGCCATTCCTCATAGACTTGGAAACGCAGGAACTAGCCTTGCATGATCTGCGCTCCAAACATTGTGGGAAAACGCATGGCCCTTGCCAACTATGCTTTGTCCGCCCCGGCGCGTCATAAAAAATATCTACCCATTACATGCGTCTTACCAGCGACAACACACCTTGACCGTTGCGGGCTAAGTAGTTGAGACTTTCCCGACTTCCGATTGTGGACTAGAGGGGGTTTTCTTTGCGGGCGCTCCCACAGTGAGATCGCAGGGAGGATCTGCTGTACTTGGCAGTCCATGCATGCTGACCTAGAAATCTCGTCTGCGTGGTCAGCCAGTCAGCCAGGGCATATGATCATGTGTCGAGCGTCACAATTTTTTTTTTTTTGGGATTCCATCTCGCTGAAGGCTGTAGTAAGTAGTTGTATGACGTTCGAAATGGGGCCTCGACGTGGGTTTCGCAAGGACTGCGACCCGCCCGACCCGGCCCATCTCCGGGGACGACACAGCAGCTCAGGCGGGCCGTGCCGTTACACTGACGTCCTTCTTCGCCATTGCGTCGATGTCCACCTTCTCTTCTTCACCATCCACCTGCGCAGTCACTGTTGCGACAAGCCTATAGCCTAGGTGTTCGTAGAGGAATTTGCCCAATGGACTTGCCATAACAGTCAAAGTCCAGCCCCCTCGCTTGATGGCTTCCTCCTCGCCCCATCTGCACAACTTGGTACCGGCCCCGCGACGACGGAAGCTAGGATGCGTGATGAGCCATTCCAGACTGAGCTGCTCGTTGCCATGAGTGCTCAAATATTTGGTAAAAGCCGCAGACATTGTCTCGGAGTAGGCTCTCATGTGCTCCGGGTTCGCGTCGCGTCGCTCGTTGATGCCGTGATCTGATGAACAGCTGTCAGCAAGCGGGCCTGGGTGTTCAAACGGGGAGGCGAGCAGTGGAATGCGCACCTCCGCCGGCGCGCTCGGTGTCCACGGCCATGTCCCAGACGGCGTACGCAATTGGCCTGTCCAACACTGCCTGGCTCTGGCCTACATCCGAGCCAGACGCGTCAGCAGCCACAAGCTGGGTGGCGACCAGTACGGCGAACTTGTCGGGCTGATCGATGTACTCCTCATATTCCCTCCTCGTCCACTTCCAAAAGTCGTCGGGGTACTCGTCGCGGTGGGGATATTTGTAATCACATCCTGGATCGTCTGGGAACCCGGCCTTGACGATGCCTGTGATCGCATCCAGGTCGTGCTTCTCAGCTGCTCGAATCTTGATGGGCCCTGACGACGTGTCTAGCTTGCTCTGTCTCCCACCCATTGCATAGCAAAGGCTGCTTGGCAGATCGCCCTACGCTGTGTGGTTTGAGGTGATGGGATGGACGTGGCACAGCAGTAGGGCGGAGCGTCGCGCCTTGCAATTGGTGAGAATCCCCAACGTATCGGCTCAGCAGAAGCAAAGTGGGAGGAGAAGGGCACCTTCGTTCACATTCTGCCTTGCGGCCTTATTCGAAATCAAGGGGCTGGGGCCCAACAGCACTTTTATGCCAAAGCTCCTGGTTGGAAGCTCTCGCTTCCAACGTTGCGTTTGCTTTTCTTCCCGACTTCCGCAAAAAGGTAAGCAACAACGCCGACTTCCCTTTTGGGTTGTCAGTGAGCCGGGGAGCTCACCCTGGCAGTCTCAACGTGGGAAGCTGCCCTTTGGCCATGGAGCTTCACCCACTGCAGGTGCAGCATGCCGTTAGCCCTGGTCAGCCCGACATATGACCGGTAGCACAGGTTGGGCGCTCTGGAGAGTTAACGCACCGCTCCCGAAATGCACTTTCACCCGTTGGCTGGTTTTCATCCCAATGGAAAAGGCTCGTCCGCCTCACACACGTGGCGCCTGTCACGAATACACACGATGCGACTTTAAATCTTCCTGCCGACCCAGAGCCTCCTGTTCACCCTGCACCAGGTTGTGATCATGTGTATGGTCTTTGGCTTATTGCTAGTTACACAAAGCACTCTTGTTCTCATTGATCGTGAACACTGTGCAGCCTGGCTCAGTACGCCTTGGGCAGCGTTTCCTGAACCTAGCCGAGGAACCTGATCTCACTCGGGCCGGCCGACCGATCGTGTATCAGCAAAATACTTATTCCATCGACTTGAAGACTTAGACGATGTAGACCTCCCAATTCCAGCGACGTCTCATCTTATGCGCTGGCCATCTCAGCAAGGAGCCTTGCCCCCCCCCCCCCTTTTCGTTTCGTCAGAAGTAGGCGGATAAGATTTCGACACATCTATTTCTTTCAACACTTTGTTGTCTGCAACCCCCACGTCGGGTAACGATGGCGCTTCATACTCGGTCAACGGAGAGCACTTCGCTGAATATTTCCTTGTTGGAGACAACGAGTCAGCAGGCTTCAATGGAGCCCAACAGGTCGCTTCAGGTTGTGCAATATGACCACGGTGCATTCCACAGTAAGTGCGGCGCAGGAAACAGCTTGAAGGGTGGTCGTTTGGCCAAGCGACATAAGGCTCAAAGGCCGACTTCGAGGCTTGACGTGTTGAAGACTGATACGGTAAGTTAAACGCAAGCTCTCGTGCAAGTCTTTGCTACAAGTTCACCGCGCTTACTTTCTATCCGCACAAGTCACCGAAGACCACTATCAAGAAAGATATCCGTGGGAAGGTTGCTGGTACCATGGCCATCTTCGGCCTCAACCAGATTGCCCGCGCAGCACGAACAAGCGAAGAGGAACGCGCAACAAACAACACGAGGAGAGTAGGCGCATGTGACAAGTGCAGGAAGCTGCAAAAGCGGGTCAGCACACCCCAAACCGTTCTAGAATGGAATCCCGGCTCACCTGCGGCATGGAATAGTGTGACAGGCCAGACGACCCGGTCAACCTCTACGAGCCTTGTGCCCGTTGCAAAGTACTGGTGCTCAATTCATATCTGGAGCACGTACAAAGAGTTCAGTACAATCCCTGCTTACGAGCATCTCTGGTTGACCTTCGTTTGCACCGGAAAGGTGAGCGAATATATGCCATTATCGCTGGCTTGAAAGAAAGGAGTCTTCTGACGAAGCTTTGGCAGGTCCGACAATACGCAACGATCTTTCCATTTGGGTCTGCAAAAAGCAGAAATTGCTACTGGAAGAACAGTCGGATAAATCCGAACATCTCCTATTTCTCACTCAGGGCTTTGGGGAGGGTTTCGAGGACGCACTCTGTCTCAAGGTCTCCCGCTTTCGGCCAGAGCCCACAGACAGAACGGCCTACTTCTGGACGGATTTGTATGGGCAGCTTCAATCTATGGAGATGCCGCCGATCTTCATTAGCGATCTGGAAGCAGCGCGCCAGGAACTGATGAATTTCACCAAGCGTGTTCGTTCAGTTTACATCGAGACACTAGTAGCGGACTCGAACCCCATTGTACGCCAGACATTTCAAGCTGCCCTGTTGTTTGCCACTTTTGGTCAGGTAGGAATTCTACTCTTTCCCAAGCTCCATGGCTTAGCTGATGGTTTTCCCAACAGGGCGAACTAGTGTCAGAGGCTTTGGATGCTTGGGTTGCGTCCCGCTTGATTGAAGCACAGTTCCGCGTATTCAATGGCGGCGCGATGTTAGGAATGGAGCATGTAGACGAGGCTGGCCATCCCTTTGATGGTTTCACACCTGTAACACCGATCATGGACTCTCAGTTGGACGAGATGGTCATTCGTGAACTTATCCGTCCTTCCTGTGCTCGGTTTCTATTGCGGCTCAGAGAAAAGATCGACCAGCGCAAACGAGAGAATTGGCTAGAGATATACCTGGCCATGTTCGTCATGATGTCAAATATGGGGCTGATCCAGAAAGACATGGCTACACAGGCCAGGTGGAAAGGCTTGAAGGTTAGTGCACCCACCCATGTCACCTGGTGTTTTTACCAACCTTTCCTCTTATCAAATTGGGTGTGTAAGGCCTTGAGCTAACTCGATGATGAGGCGGGCAATCGCGGAGGCACACTCACCCAGGGCTATATTCATGCATGTAAGACTATGCTGGCCTACTTCCACTTTGCCTGCGCCGGATCAGTTCCCTTCTCAATCGCCTTTGGTGAATCACAAGATGGTAATGCTGGAGAAACACAACACGGAATGACACCAGATCAACTCGAATATTTGGGGGAAATCCGGCAGGAGATGCTTCGGCAAGGTCAGTCATTGCTTGGAGCCACCTATAAGTTAGCATCCTGCAGAGCCAACATGGACTAACCATGGAGCCTGTCCAGAAACCACGCTCGCTAATTGGAGCAAAGCTTCTATGTACGAAGATGAGCTCTACTGGTGTTATCAACTCTTGGTGCCAGACTGGCGAGGCGACATCCCTTACACAGCCGGGGAGATCGATGATTTCCGGGAAGAAGATCTACTCTCGTCATCCATCACGTAGACTCATTGGGTCCACATGCAACTTGCTTACTACGGCGGGATGCAAGCAGGCCACTTCCTTGACCGGTGACTTGGCCATCATGGGGCACGCGAAAAAGAGTGGGATAGACTGAACTATCACATAGCAGAATGGAGGGTGGGTAAAAGTCCTGTGAGGTCGACTCTACTCACCCTCCCTACACCGGTAAGCCAAGTCATCATAGCTGCTCATGTTGTTCTGCCGTGATTGATGCGTTGGAAATGGTAGAACTAGCTGCATCATCTATTGGACAAACTCCTGAACACTGTGTCCGGCTGACCGCATTGAGAAGAGGGGTTGCGCGTGTGGGGGGGGGGGAGCAGAGCCTCATTCTCATGGTGAAGGTTAGCCACCGACAGAATATGAAGTAAGGCTGAAGTTGGAATATAAAAGTCAGGATTATGAGCAGGTCTTCCCCAGAGTCACCCAAGCCATTCCATCCACCAAGCCTTTCACAAAATGGCCTCCGCAGCGATAATGCAGGCCCATGGCCTGGACTATGACTCTGCGACTCTGTTTCAGGGCCCTGCCTCTTGCCAGAAGAAACTTGACGACCAAGTCGAACAACTTCTGCCGGGACGGCCGTCCCGCTACACGGGCGAGCGAGTCTGGACTGGCTCAGACATGCTCCAGCGACGAGACAAATGGACAACGGTGTTGTCCGAGCAAGACCACGCTTCTATTGTCAAGGCTTTGCAGTTCTTCCAGGGTGAGCCGAGACTTCTGTTCAAATGTTTATTGTTCACCATGATTGTCCAGAGTGCAGCTAAATGATGAAAGACCTGGGCCTCGGACCTGAAGCGTTGAATCCGCAGTCTTTCCCCTTGCCACCAGAGCTCAGCGCGAGGCTGAGGAGAATCTCGCACGACTGTCACGAGGGTCGCGGATTCGGAGTGTTCGTGCCATTCTTCTCCTTTTACGGACCCCGGTCTTTCATGTTTTGGAATGTTCCGAATCCATGGCAGGTGACTAAAACGTATTAGTCTTCGTGGACTGCGCACCGAAGAATTCACGGACGAGGAGAACGTGTTGGTGTTCGGCGGAGTCTCTTCCCATGTCGCCCCAGTGCGAGGCTTCCAGGACATCAACCGCGAGTTGGTGAGTTGTAAGTATCTAGCCCGCAGCAAGAGTATTGGCGCCTGGGATGACTCTTCTGACCACTATGCACAGGTCATGTAATCAGCGAGGATACCAGGCCTGGGGCCAAGGACCAGCAACTGAGGCCGGCATTCACCAACGGGCGCCTGGTAAGACCACGTGCGTTTTAACGAGGGCGCCAGGCGGGCACTGACTTTTCACACAGGCATTCCACACTGATCTCGGGGATATTCTCGCCTTGTTCAACCTAGGCGTCTCGGAAACGGGTGGGAAAACCATGATTGTTAGCTCGTCTCAGGTCTACAATACCCTCGCAGCCTCGCGACCCGATCTCTTAAAAGAGCTCGGTGAGAAATGGGTGTTCTCTAAGTAGGCTGCCCAATGTATATGACAATACCCGTCACACTCAAGCTAACTCCGCCACAGCTCTATGGACTATCACACAGACGGCACCCCGCTAGTCCTGAACGCCCCAGGCGACCGCCTCATCTTCCAATACTCACGCCTGCCCATCACCGGCTTCCGCAACACGGGTGCTAACCCTAGCCTGCCGCCCGTGTCGTCCCGGCGTCTCGAGGCTATGGCGTTGGTTGAAGAGATCGCTTGGGAGAACGCATTCGCTCTGCCTTGTGAGCGTGGCGACATAGCGTTCATCAACAACCTATGCCTGATGCATGCGCGCACCCCTTTCGACATGGACGCCGACGGGACGCCGCTGCCGTCTGCGCGGCACGTCGTCAAGCTCATGCTGCGTGACCCTGAGATGGCGTGGGAGGTGCCGCGGGCGCTGGACTGGCAGATAGAAAGGGTTTATGGGCCCAACCGTGAAGAGGGTGGCAGGAAGGAGAAGTGGCACTTGAGCATTCATGATGAGAAGATGCCGGAGGGAAGGATGTGGGCTGGGTCAGGGAGTATGAGCAATGGGTAGAGTGTGATCCATGAGGATCTTTGAGCTGTGAAGGTCTCTTTGAAGTCAGGGCACCGCGCCTATATTCCCAGATTGACAACTTTTGTGTGGTAGGGATAATCCTTAGTCGAACACATGCTGATTTACGTGCCAGCTGAGTTGTTCAGCAAATTGTAAACAGTCCGATTGAATTGAGTTCAGCTTGCTGCTTAGCTAGTTGCAGTTTTTCCTAGACTTCGGGCAATAGATGGTAGTATTACCGTGACAAGTGTTTCCTCATCGAATCAGGGTAGTTTAGTATGGCTGGGCACTGTCGTGTAGCGACGTCTGCCCGCCGCTGTGCTCTCACCTGATGCATGCAGCTTACCCATGTGAACAGCCCCTCACCCCTCAAGCACTCACGACCTCGGAAGTTATATAGGCTATGAGCACCTACAGCCCACCTGGGTCCTATCATTAAGAACGACCTTATCTCCTCCTCAGTTCTTTCTCGCCTTTATATACCGCCATGGCGAATCCAAATTGTCCGCCCGGTTGGCTGGGTAGCCGCCAAGTTTGCCAGCGTCTAGGCTGCTTGGCTCCGCCTGTCCGCAGCGGTTGACATTACCAGTAGCTATCAGAAATCAGAAATCACAAACCAAGACACAGATGGCTGGGCTAGCAGCAACCTCCATTTTTTCCCATGTTACCGGACAAGGGGGCTGCCCATCCTTCCTCTGGCCCGCAGCATGCGGATGAAATCATATCCCCCCTCAAAGATTGTCGCTGGGATCGAACAGCAAATGCCCAATCCCCCAAAGTCCGGAGGAGCCAGCTGTCATTCGACCCAGCGCGGGATGGGTGGGCAAGGGTACAAAAATCTGGGGATCCCGCCTGAAAGTCCTGGACCTTGAGGATGGATCTGGAGTCCTGGACCCATTTCCTGACCCCATCTTCAGCGGGCAGAGAGATTTTATGGAGACGTCCTGCCGATAATGGAGAGCTGTTCTCGAGTTGCCGAGGCTTAAAATCTGACACTGGATTTCAACAGTCACCGACTCAAGAGTGTGTTCGAGATCGATCACAACAGACGGCGAAAAAACTTGGAAAGTCACTGGTCAAGCCTTGTCCGATCCGACCAGCCCGAGTCATCGGCATCAAAACAAGAAGGCCCAGGTGACCAACACCAGTTCCGGAGGGCGCACAGATTCAAAAGAGCTGAAGTGTGTGTGTGACGTGGGGGGTTAACTGCGGTCGGTACAACATTTGGCTAAGCCGCAGCGCTATTTGACTGCACACCACCAAAAAGTTAGCCGAGGCTCGGCCGTGACGTCGCAAACCCAAGGTCCGCGGGAATTCCCAACCCGGCCCTACTCAGACTCACTCCGAAGGGTTAAAAAGTTAGAAGAGGACCTCGCAGCAACAAAAGCCAAGTGTATCAGCACAATTGACCTGGACGGCGCACAAGAGGATAATACACATCACCAGTTCTGAATTCCCTTTTTTCACCACAAACCGACGCAGGGTCACAAGCTTGAGGACTAGGCGCATTTCGGGCAACGGGCGGACGGACGGACGGGGCTTGACAGCAACAGAGGGAAGGCCGGAGAGCGACAAGGACAAAGCGGACCTTGACACTCTCGAACCGACCTTGGCCTACCGCGGCCTGCACACCCATCTCATCCAGCACGAATCCTCTGCGACGACTGCCTGAACCAACCGCCACTGTTTGCCGCTGCCACTGTTGTTGTTGCTGCTGCTGCTGCTGTCGCCGCTGGCTGCTGAGCTGACCATCGCTACCACCTAATCATGGCCTCCAACGAGAACCCCGCCGCATCAATCAACCAGACCATCCAGAACGCAGTCCCGGCCCAGATCGGACACAAGGTACCGCACATACCAGAGTCCAAGGAGGAGGCAAAGTCCGAAGCAAAGGCAGCCGCCTCGGCAGGGCTCGCCCAGTTGCGCTCCTTCGCCGCCGGAGGCTTCGGTGGCCTCTGCGCCGTTGTTGTCGGCCACCCCTTCGACCTCGTCAAGGTGCGCCTGCAGACCGCCGAGAAGGGTGTCTACTCCAGCGCCGTCGACGTCGTGCGCAAGAGTGTTGCAAGGGATGGCCTGAGGAGAGGTCTCTACGCCGGCGTCAGCGCCCCACTCGTCGGCGTCACCCCGATGTGTACGATCACCTGCCCTCTTCCCCGTTAACTTCCCCCCTTCCCCCCCCCCTCTTCTCCCGCCAGTACTGACCGGAGTCCCGTGCGCAGTCGCCGTCTCCTTCTGGGGCTACGACCTGGGCAAGACCATCGTCCGCAGCACGACCGCCCCCTCCGCCGACGGCTCCCTCTCCATCGCCCAGGTCTCCGCCGCCGGCTTCTTCTCCGCCATCCCCATGACCGCCATCACCGCCCCCTTCGAGCGCGTCAAGGTCATCCTGCAGGTCCAGGACCAGCGCCTCGCCCCGGGCGAGAAGCCGCGCTACAACGGCGGCCTGGACGTCGTGCGCCAGCTGTACCGCGAGGGCGGCCTGCGCTCCGTCTTCCGCGGCAGCGCCGCAACCCTGGCCCGCGACGGGCCCGGGAGCGCAGCCTACTTCGCCGCCTACGAGTACATCAAGCGCAGCCTGACGCCCATCGACCCGGCCACCGGCAAGCCCAGCGGCCAGCTCAGCCTGACCGCCGTCACCTGCGCCGGCGCCGCCGCCGGAGTCGCCATGTGGATCCCCGTCTTCCCCATCGACACCGTCAAGTCGCGCCTGCAGACCTCCGAGGGCAACGTCACCGTCGGCAGCATCATCCGCGAGCTGTACGCCAAGGGCGGCGTCAGGTCCTTCTTCCCCGGCTTCGGCCCTGCCCTGGCGAGGGCCGTCCCCGCCAACGCCGCCACCTTCCTGGGTGTAGAGCTTGCGCACCAGGCTATGAACAAGGCCTTTGGGTGAAAGGGCAACCCTGTTTGTGTCTGCGGGTGTGTGGATAAATAGCAAGGCGTCTTCCAATTGGTGAGATCGTTGCGGGCTGTCGCAAGGTCGCACCAGTCCAGTTCTTGTTCAGGCTTAGAAAAGGATATTGGGATATCTGGTGGGCCGTCTCGGGTCTCTTTGAAGCGTTTGCTCAAATTCATTGTTTTTATGAGCATCTAGAGTTTCCAGGCACATGCCTGAGTTTCCTGTCTTTTTTTTAACCTAGACCAACACCTAGAATATACGCGAACATATTTCTGCGTGAGATAGAACTCAACCCATCCTTGATGATCAAGTTGCCTAGTGCCGTCACCAGACCTACATCCCCCCCTAGTCGAGGTACTTCCCTCCACACCGCACACAGACGTCTCCCGTGATATCCCGCCTCACAATCTCGGCCTCATCCGCCTTGCCCGCAGGGAGCAGCACCTTGTCGATCAGGACGTCTATGTTGACGCACCTCGACCGGCACACACCACAGCACCGCGATATCCCAGGCTCCCCAATCGCCAGCCCGGAAGCTCCACACACCGCGACCCGGTGCCCGTTCTCGCACATGCAGTCGAGTTGGCCGCCGACCGCACCGTCGCCCCCGCCGTCGCCGTGCCGTTGGTCCCCGGCCCCGGGGACGGGTCCGAACCTGGTCTTCCCGTCATCACAGATGCCACACGTTTGGCCCTCCACGAATGGCTGGAAGATTTCCCTGACCCGGTCGCGCCGCACCTGCGCCAGCGCGTCCCTGGCCACCTGCGCAGCCCTGGCGGGGCTGATCGTCCCGTCCTCCGCCTCCGGAGGGTACGCGTAGTGTGTGATGCCGGGCACGCCAGGCCCGCCGCCGTACATCCACTCCCACAACCTGCCCTCGGTGGTCAGGCTGTCCACGCCGGTGGGGCTGTCCTCCGTGCCTAGGGTTCCGCCGAGGCTGGGGTCCAGGAAGTCCTCCGGCCGCAGAGGCCTCTGCTGCTGCTGTGGTTGTTGCTGATGCTGCCGCGGCCGCCCCGCGCCGCCCTCCGTGTACGCGAACATGACGCGGCTGCGGTGGCTGTGCCAGCCGCCGCGCTCGGGCTTCTGCGTCAGCTGCGACGTGGCGAGCACCGCCGTCGAGCCGCCGCCTGGCGAGATAGCGAGGCCCCAGATGCGCATGCGGTGCGTGTGGACGTCCGGACCCGCGTAGCCGTCGCTGATGTCAATTTCATCATCCGAGAACTCTTCCGACCCGACCCCGTCGTCTTCCTCACCGTCAGGCCCTCCGTTACCGCCATCGTCAGACTCGATGCCGTCTTCTCCATCCTCACCATCGTCGCCGAAGATGCCCACTCGGCCCGCCAGGCCCTTGGGCAGGGTCGAGCAGGTCCTCTGCTGGATCTCAGCCACCCATTGTGGCTCACCGGCTTGGTCACCAGGCTTCGTCAGGTTCGACTCCCACCAGCCGGGGTTTGTGGCGGTCGCGGAGAGACGAACGGCGGTGTAGGAAGGTACTAATGAAGGGCTGACGGTCTGAAGACCGGCGGGGTGGACAACTAGGCCTGTGATGGGATTTGTAATCACATCGTGGCTCGGGAGCGAAGTATTGCACTGATCTGTGGGGTGTTCGGGCTTCGGCCTGTTGGGGTTGCCATGCGCGAGGTCGACTTCGAAGGGCTGGGCGATGAGCGGTGTGGCGATGTAGCCACGGCAGAGCTTCGTGTCGGAAACGGTCCACACCATATTCTCGAACTCCAGGAAGGCATCCGGGCCCAGGTGTACGCAGCGGCCATCCCAATCGCTGGGATCAACGGTGATTTTCGGCACCTCGCTTGGCTTCCAACTTCGGGCGGCGAGCGTGACTCTCCGAAATCCAACATAGTTCCTTTCCATGTAGGATATTACACACGTCCATGCGTCGTTGGCTTGAACCCATGGACTCCATCGTATGCAATAGCTGGATCCTCCAGGGACATAGTCTGGATCGTTGATCTGTGCCGGGTGTCAGCTCAAGCCTTAGGTACATATATGTACTCAACTCACATCCTGCTGTCCATGGGGCATCTCAACCTCAAACCGGCAGACCTCATGCACATTCCATACCGACTCCTCCAGACCATCTTCCTTGGTCTTTTTGTATTCAGTCCCCACAGACAGAATCACAACTTCTCTGAGGTCGTTCATATAACCGAGCAAGGCTTTCCCAGGTCCAGTCTCCTGGCTCCAAGAGAATGCCTTGATGAACTCTCCGTACCCGTAATCCTCCTGTCCAGGTACGACAAAGTTCTCACCCACAGCCCACAGCACTACCCAGCTAGCTAGGTCCCTGGCCGCCCCCTTGCCCTTGGTAGCCATACTCCTCAAGGGCCGCACCGTGCTGCCAAAGGGCAGCGCACAGCCCTCACCGTAGATAGCCAGGCTGCCACACCCGGTCAGCACACCAAGGACAGGTCGCCGGTTGCGACCCAGCCCGCTCGGCGACCACTCGATGGCGACGACATGGTTCATGCTGGTGCCAGCGGAGCCGATCAGGCCGACGCCGGCGCCCGGGTGGTGGTTGATCTCGTGAAAGGGGATGACGGCGCCACTCTCCATGTACTCGGCCTCCTGCTCGGCGTCCTTGGGCATGGCCTCCAGGATGTGCGTGACGTCGCGGTCGAGGTGGTCGCGCACGTTGGTATGCAGCAGCGGCATCGGCCGGCCCGCGGCCTCCCACACGTGCGCGTTCAGGTCCGCGCTGAGGTACGGCCATGACACGGGGAAGTGACGCATGCCGTCGAAGAACTGCCGCCGCGGGTCGGACGTGTCGAGGGGGTCGATGTTGGCACGCGTCGCCGCCTGGTGCGTGTCGTCCCCGCTGCCGCCGCCGGGCTTCTCCGCGCCATTGGTCTGGCTGGCATTGGGCGCCTCGATGTCGTCGTCCTCCGAGTCTTCCTCAAGCCGGTCCTCGTCGTCATCATCCCCTTCGCCATACCGCTTTGGGAGGCGCGAAGAGAGGTACCCGTCCTGCACCTGCATGTCTTGTTGGTCATCCTCGGCCATAGGCTCATCCTCGTCTTCATCTTCGTCTCCGTCATTTGGGTCCAGGATTGGGAACTCTGGGAGAAAGACGATAAGGGAGTCATCAGCTGCGACTGCCAGCTCTGCGTCGCAGGACCATGCGATCGCTCTGTGGTTGAGCGGCTTTGAATTAAGATTGAGGCCGCGGAGCGGCAGTATCTGCGACTCGGCGTTAGACCCAATGGCGTTGCCGCATCTAACAGGAGCATGACCTACTTTTGAGTCTTTCATGTCGGGCAATAAGCCCAGCTAATTTATGCGCTGAAGAACTAGGTTGATTTCGGTGCTTCAAGTTACCCCAAAATCGATGAATGAGAGTTGTCTAAAATTGGTGTTGTGGTTGGGCATGGTACCGTCAAGTGGTGTCTGGTGGGTTGAAAAGGTGAAGTTTTTGAACGGCTGCACTACCCAGTCGACGCGAGTTCAAGTCTCACTGAGCTCCAATAATCACCCATTCCGCACGTCCACTTGTGTGTTCTTCGCGTCAGGCCTATGATCTGCGACCATTTGAGCACATTTGATTATAAATTTTACATTTCAAATTCTTGGGACTCTTTTCTCACTGAACCCAACCCCGCTCCACCACGGAGGGGTTCTGAGGTTGTCATATCTACGGTGGGCATCCTCAGCGTGAGAGGACTCGAGATTCACCAGATCTGCGAGACCCAAGCTTGATGAGGATCAGGGTATGAAATTCAATCGCTTATGAACAGATCATCTACCACGCTATCTTGCCGACTTTTCCAAAAATGAACCCAGCCCCCAGAGTGAAACACAGCCTCCCACAACAACAGCCCCAAGAAGCTTCTTAGCCCACCAATTCTCATTCGTCAACGGCTTAGCAGACTTCACCCTGTTGTTGGTAGTCTCGCGCCTCTTTTCTTCTTCTACCACACCTTTCTGTGACATCTCGCCCTCGTCCTCGCCCTCACCAACTCGCATCCTCAGCTCCGCTATGTGCTTGCTGAGTGCCAACAGGTCCTCCTCGAGTGTGTTATTCTTCGTGCCGTCCACCTCCACATTCTGCACATTGCCAAAGAAATCCGTCACCAGCCTCGCCCTGGCTGCAGCTTCCCCGCCTGGAAATAAGTCGTACCGCACGCCGGCGTGAGAGTGGATTTTCTCGTACGTATAGCTATCGAAAAGGTCGCCCAGTGTCTTCTTACTGCTGAGGTCGCGTACCTCTCCTTCCAGGAATTCGAGGTTGTAATATGTGTATCTATCGATGACAGCCACGCCGACATCGTTGTCAGCATGGTGGGAATACGAAGACTGGTCAAGCTCGGAGGAGCCGGTGGCGATAATGTTCGGAGAGTACAGTTTGGTGTACATGGTATTTGCTTGGCAGGTATCGATCATGAAGAGGATCTCATGGTACCTGCGACACGAGCTTGTGTTAGTCTTCTGTTGCGACGTCCACGGCCGTGGGAAGGTGAGACCGTACCTCTTTTTCTCCCACATCTGCTCGAAAGCGTCGGCCAGATCGAAAGCGCCGATCTCCTCGGCATCCTGGAATTTCAGAAATTCGTTTCCACCATGGCCCGTCATATACACCAGGATGTTGCTTCGATCATCGGTCAAGAGCCGCTTGCTCCTGGGCGTCTCCTCGCCAACACGATCCGTCAGCAGGCGGATGAAATTCTCGACAGTCACCTCGTATCCCCTATAGTCCACCTCGATATTGTCGCCGTACAAGTCAACTGCGCGGTCGGCGTTTGAGTAAACCGTGCCAGGGAATGCGTTGCGCGGGTTGCAGGCCATATCGTCTGGCAGCATAAGGATGATCTGGGAGTCTGGTATGCCCAGGCGCTTGACGGTGCGGTATATGGACAGTACGTTGGCTAGGTGGCGGTAGTTGAACCAGAAGCGCGACGTGCAGACGAGGACGGCCCAGTTGCTGGTGTGCTCTGCAGAAACGAGGACGGAGCTCAGGAGGGCGGCGGCCAGCAGCGCCGGTAGCTGGAGGATGTTGAAGAGCTTCATGGCGACAGTGATGAAAGCACCTCAGCTCGATGTCTGCGGTAGAAGCAGACTGTTAACGAGGCAGAGGTGCAAAAAGAGGATGTCGACTTGGTTCGAGCCAGGCACGGCAGAGATGAGGTGGAATGCAGCGGATTTGTCAGGACGATTGGTCGGTCCCTTGACGGCTGGCTCGATTTACACCCCTGCAGGGGTCCACCTGAAGTGACGGTACTAGGGTGAAAGAGCCTTGACAACCAGGCAGCTTGACAGGTGGGGGAATGGTGGGGTTCAGCCGCAGCCTGCAGGACTACCTACACACATGCAATACCTGGGTACATCCTTGGTCTCAGCAACAGCACCTCTCTTCAGGTGCAATGCGTCCCCATTCCCCGTATGCTTGGACCACGTTGATTTCGCGCCCATCATGATCGTCACCATTGTCAACTTCAGCAGCGCCAGCCACTGCCCTATGAATGCATGATCTTGGACCATGTTCAAACGGCTTCCAGCACTACACGTCCGATAACATCAAAGGTCATTCAGATCCTCGTCTCTTCCATCTAAAACACCTCGCTGCGTCCACCAGGCGCATCTGAACACATATTAATTAAGAGGCCACGAAATGTAGCTACCTCACCGGCGATAGTTGGAGCCAGGCTGAGAAAGTGTTCTTATCTATAATTCTTCTACTAGAGCCTTAAACCATCGTCAAAGATTTGATAGCGCAAAGCGATTCAGATGTCACTAGCTTCAGTGGGATCAGGAATGCGTCGTTGGGACACTACGACACTACACTGCGACGGGTCCCACAGTTCCAAGGTTGCTATTGCACATTGGCGAGCATATCCAGAATCTTGTGTCATTGTGCTGTTTTCATGATCAAGGCCCAAAGACAAATCTAGGGAGGGCTCGACAGGCCGGGCCTCCACAACATTGCTCCCCAATGAGCGTAATGTCGAACTCTCCCAGTCATCTAGTGTAGGCCAGACTTCTGGAATCTCATGAATGAAATATGGGCATTGAGCGAATACCTGCTTGCTAGTACCTCATCGAAAAGCCCTAATGCATGATCCAAAATTGCTTTTGCTTCCTTGACGCTATGTCTGTTCCCAACGGTCTGAGAGGCTAAGACGCAATGCAAGCATCCACGCTTGGTATAATGCCTGCACTTGATGTCATGCAGCTTTGGAAGCTCTTTATATACCCGGGCTGCAAATGTGTACGGAACCCCAGATCAGGTCCGAACCCATCCAGTGAAGTTATTGCTTTCTTGTGCAATTATTCTCGCATGTTGGTGGACAAAGACGCTGTGAGGAGCATTTGGGGACTCTTACAAGCCTTGAATAATTTCTAGCCCAATCTGAGATCTCACAATGGCTTGGTGATCTAGGTACGTGGTACAACCCTATTCACTATGCAGAACTATCTATTTGCCTCCCCACTCGAAGAGTTGAGCGCGACCACAATCTTGTGGTACCTATCAAGGACAAAACCGGACCCCCAGCCCCTCACGCGCAGTAAGCATGAGAACTCGTCAGCTCCATCATTCCACTTTATGCCAGCACCGATAGCTTGACTGTTTCGAACAGCACAATTTCTCAGAATGACTGCAAGTGACCGAACATCATTCGTATCAACAAGCGGCATCGAAATCAGCCTTGAGAAACTTACACGAAGAAATTTGCACGAATGGGGAATCGTCGAATATAAAGTCTACCGCGCGGAGCCTGGAGATCCTTTTGAGGTCAACCTTACAGAGGACGAAGATTTGCTGCTGCATCAAGGAGAGCAAACCCTTATGTAGGCCAGCAACACCCTGCCTGACGCACATAAAGCGATGCCTATATTTTTTAATATTGAGCTAACGGAGGCAGTTTTTGTGAGACTCCAAGCGAGCAATGTAACTTGCATATCCCTCAAGATTCTGAAAAGCCACAAGAGCCTGTGAATGCATCTGCGGACGTCCGGTGGTGTCTTCGAAAGAACATAGAATATGACCCCCTGCATTTTGAAGGACATAAACACAGTCCATAGAGACACGATGATATTATTTTTCAACTACCCTATTTCTGTTTCAATGCAGATCTCGCAGACGGCGAGGATGCTCACACAAGCGACGACTTTGAGGTCGACAAGAAGTGGTATTTCGACTATGGACAAACCATAGCAAATTCTCCAACATCGCCCTGAAGCCCTAGTTCCGTCATTGGTACGATTCGACGGTCGATTTCACCGAAACGCTTTGAGGAGAAAGGAGATGAGGGGCGTGGTTCGTCAAAGAAGCAGTCAGGTTCCGCTTCAACCAGTTTTTGCTTTGAGTCAAAAGCCTTCACTGTAAGAGTTACTATTTTCTTTTGTGCTTACAGCAGCGCTTTCTGACAGTTTTCCCAGATATGTCTGCTGCCCTTCCTTGACGGGAAGAAGGCGGATGAGGTTGAAGGTCCGGAACAAAAAGGGCTCACAAACTGCAAAAGCTGGATCGCCCTCATTATAGCACCCGAAGACATCATCTGGAAAGGAAGCAACGAGAAGGGAAAGCTCCTTAACGACAGGCTGTTGGATGGCAACTTGGCAAATCGACCCCCTGCCAATCGGAAAAGACATAAGCGGCATCGATTCGGCAAGGAGAAATTCAGATCACCACGGGACGCGGACTACTTTCAAACATGCTTGATCGAGGTTGGTATGAGAACAATCACCGATACCTGGAACGACAATGTGAACAGAGCTACCAGCGCATGCCATGCTTTCGAAAAGATGATCCACAACAGAATCCACCGCTCCCCCAATAGTTGGTCAGAGTACTGGCGGAGAGATGTGAATGACGACTTGCTGAGCATCTACAAGCTTCAGAAGCGGCTGGAGTCGCTTGAGGCAAACTTATTCAACAACATCACGAACCCCGAGCTAGGCATCTGGAGTAAGTTCCGGAAGGCAAGACCTAGACAGAGACTGGAACAATTGGAGCGGGAGGAAGAACAAAAGAAGCGGAAGCAGAGGGGGAGGGCGCAAAAATGGTCACAGACAGAGAATGACGAGGACGACAGGGATGACGGGGACGCACTCGAGCACGAAAGGCTACGGTTCTTGTTGTACAGATGTATGGACCGACACTGGGACCGACTTTCGGCCAGAGCAAGAAGGTACGGCGTAGTATCGACGATCTAAAAGCTCTTCGTCAATTGGTAAGTCTCCACGCGAACTTAGTGGGCCGGTCAGATTTTACCATTACAAGCAAGCTGGGACCTGAAGTTCAAAGTATTTGACCCGCTAGGTGCGGCGCTCAGCGTATTTAAAGAAGGGTTTAGAGAGTCTACCAGTTGAGAATGATTCCTTTTATGAGTTATGTGACCCCATCATGTTGATGGGTTTGGCACAAAGGAAAAGATTTGCGCTCACGTCAAATATAAGTGTAGGGGTGGATAAGGGCTACCATGGGTGTTTGTCTGGTGTGGAGTTGGTGGACCTGCTTGAGGAAACGGGCCTGGACCGCCGGCATGTGATTGATGTGTGTGGGGTGGAGCAGTGCAGTGCAGTGCAGCTTGCAGGTGCAGGAGCGGGAGCTGCATGATGATGCGTCTTCAGGATTGGTGGCAATTCTGGGCTGGTTGGCTAATGGGCTGGCCGGGGTAGGCGCAGGCCTGGGTGGAGAAGGGGCCCCGCGGCCGTGAGTGGCACGGCACCGCTAGACTGTCGAGGGATGCAATGAGGCATGACGAGGCATCGTGACAGGATGAAGAATGACGTGTTGGCAGGCCGCCAACGAGTCCATTTGAGTCGACCATGAGCCCACCTAGTCGCACAAGACCAATGTTGGCGGCTGGAAGTGGCTGTCAATCAATCTGCCAGTCTGCTTTTTGTCCAATCCAGTTCGGTTCAATTTTATTTGCATCGCGGAATGCGTAGCCCGTGTCCTGGTGACAGTTTTGTCCGTTCTTAATTATTAATCTGAATTTTCGCAATTTCCCTCAACCCATATACACTACACTAATCAAAGGAAATATTTTGCCTTTAATTTCTAGATCCAGATCCAGCTTCCAGAAGGACAGATCCATGCTCTCTGCCCACGGACTTCCCCGGTGCGAACCTCTTGTCTCAAGAAGCACCCCTTCCCGTCCTTTCTGCAGTGGCTTCAGGGCCTTGGCCTTGCCCCGTCCGAAAATAGTGACACAGCGCACACGCGCTCGCTCGCTCGCTCCATCAGCATCAAGGGCCGCGGTCAGAGGTCGCAATCGCACCGACCGGCTGGGTTGCGTCGCGTCGCAGGTCTTTCCGCCACCCTGTCTCTGCTGCTGCTGCTGCGTGTGCATAATACGACAGTCGGCGTAATCGTGCAGGTCAAACAGCCCCCAAGGCGCATTCCGGAACCACGGGTTACTCGCAACCTCCCTGCACTTCTGTTATAAAAATTTGCCAGGATCACACTGGTTCAAACACCCCTTCGCGACACTTCGGCAAACAAAACTGGCCCACTGCCCACCCCTTCTAGACCTCTCTGCCCGACGTCAAACACCCTCGAGGGAGAAGCAAGAGTCAGTCGCACCGGGAGCGTTACCGCGATTCAACTGACCGGCTCTCGGAGTTAATCTCATTTTGCGATCCACTGCATCAAGACCGCTGGAGCCGGCAACACGTGGGCCACCCTGCCCGCCCACCACCGCACCGTACCCGCACCGTACCGTGCATACCGTACATGCTGCCGCCAGCCGTTCATTATTACCTAACGGAGACAGCCCGCCTTTCTTTGGCCAACCCATCATTGATCGCCGACGACTTGCGAATTCGCTAGCTCTTTCTCTCAAGCCCCAAGGCCCCGAGTCCTACGCCCTTCCCCTTCCGATCTGCTAGACCCCATTCCAAGAGCCTTCCTCAGCTATGGGCCACGCTCCGGCCTACATTTTTGTCGTAAGGTAGGCCGCATTCCTGTCCATATCCACTGACTGACCCCTTGCCTCCCCAATCCGGCATCACCGCCGCCGACCGACGTCACCCCCACCGCAGGATTGCAGCGCCAGGTCGACGTCGACTTCGACACCCAAGGTCTTGCTTGCTAACATCGCTCCCTGCCGCAGACACGGAAACAGACTCGACGCCGCCAATAAGCAGTGGCACCTTCAATCGCCCACTCCGTACGACCCTCCCCTAACGTACAGCGGGTGGAACCAGGCGAGGGCGGTCGGCCAGAGGATCGGCGAGATCTTGCGGGATGGTGACAAGGAGAGGGACAAGGAACAGCATCCCGACTCGTCTGTCACTGACGGCACATCAAGAAAGCGTCGAAGATATAAGGTCGTCATACATAGCTCCCCTTTCCTGCGCTGCATCCAGACCTCGATAGGCATCAGCGCCGGCCTGGCTTCCATCCCTGAGCCTTCACCTGCCACGGTCGCTCGAACACCCTCAACACATTCTGTCACAAACCCTCGTATCCGGGCAACAGCTCAGCCAGATGTTTCCGTACCGCCCCCGACCGCTCCTAGAAGCTCGCGCCCTGGCACGAGAGCCAATCCAGCTATACAAAAGACTGTCCTGAGGCTCGATGCTTTCCTCGGAGAATGGCTCACCCCGGGCTACTTTGAGCTGATCACTCCGCCGCCCGGTTCGGGTCTGATGCTTGCCAGTGCCAAGGCGGAATTGCTGCGGAAAGAGGACTACACTAATTACCCCGGCCTGCATGCGCACCACACCCAGCATAATTCATCCTCTGGGCCTGGAACCAGTCAGATGTGGGGTCAGTCTCCGGTCGCCGCAACACCTGAAAATGGGCTCGAGAATGTTGGCAGCCTCGCTGAGGCAATGAGGCGGGCCGGCAGGAGTGCCAGCGTGACGAGCAACGGGGAGTCGCGTCTGATCACCGGTGGTGCCTATGTTGCCCCCGTGCCCTCGTATGCGCTTTCGCACAATGCAGAGATACCCAGGGGTTTTGTCCCACATGCCAGAGACAACTGCTGCGATATTGACTACCAGTGGGACTCGATGCGGGACCCTTTGGACTGGGGTGATGGAGGATCGTACGGCGAGGAATGGACCGCGATGCACCATAGATTCCGCAAGGGCTTGCAGAACCTGGTCGACTGGTATGCCACTCACGAGCACCCCGCGGACATGGTGACCAAGGAAAGGCGGGACAGCGTTACGGCGAGCGACGATGCGATAGACGACGAGGACGAAGATGTTGAGACGGAGTCGGTAGTCATACTCGTTTCTCACGGTGCTGGCTGTAATGCCCTGATCGGAGCCATCACACATCAACCTGTCTTGACAGACGTCGGCTTGGCGTCACTGACATCAGCAGTTCGAAAACCTGGCAAGGACGAGATAAGGAGTGGAACAGGGCCTGACCGCATCAGAGGCACCAATGGCGCCCCCGACGCATCCTCTGGTCTGGTTGCTATTCACCAGTGTTATGACCTTAAGCTTTTCGCAAGCACCGAACACTTGAGCTCGACAAGATCCGGACGGTCAGGGTCTGTGACGGCACAAAATCGAGGCCGTCTCTCCAACGCATTCGCCTCTTCTCCTCTGAACGGGAACGATGGCTCAGGAAGTCGAAGTTCCTCTGCAGCTGCCAGCCTAGGCAGCATGAGACGAGATTCGGGTGCTTCATCGCGACTGCCAAGTCGGCTAGGGCTGAACACGAACGGTATGAGTAGTGGAGGTATCACGGTTGGAAGCGGGGTGACTTCTTTCCTGAAGCAGACGCCGACGTCGAGCGTCGGTGGGCTCTGGTCTCCGCTTCGAAACACCTTGGATACGCCGGACGAGGGTGACGACGACGACTTCCTCCCGAACTTCACAAGCTTCGATATCGTGTCTCCAAGCACGAAAGCTGAGGACGCTGTAAAGTCAGCCGCCGAGCTACCAAGCACCCCGAAAACAAATGGAAATGGGATAGGCAGGAACAGGGCAGACAGTCGCGTATCACCGCGAGCAATACCAGAAACTGGGCCTCCACAACACGAGGAGGAAGAAAGCAACGCAGTGCCTGCGCTGCCTCAGCTAGGGTCAGGGACGGGGGGATTATGGGGGAGCCCCAGGCCCCTTGGCCCGACCGAGATACCGCGTGATCTGACATCCCCAAAACGAAGGTGGACAGTAACCGAGAGATGGACATGATCTTTCAACTTGAAAAATCGCATTCCCAACTCTTTCCAGTTGGTTTAATACCGAGACGACCGCATTATGAAATGGATGGCCTAGCATGTTGTGGGAGTATTTCGAAAGGAAAACCACAAAAGTTCTTCTCTGCATAAGAGCATAACCACTTTGCAGTGTATGATTGCAGAAAACTAGATGATATTTAATGAAAGGTTGCCCGAGAAGCTCAACTTGACGTGTGAGGAATACTTGCATATGACTTGTTCTTTACGTGGTGCACATGTGTATGAATGCCGAGGAGTGCCTGCCGACATCCCGAACTATCCCCAGTCATCAGCCCTATGGCGCCTACTCTGCTGGGGAGGGACAATGACTTCGTGGAACCTAAACTCCGTTTGGCTTTATTCCCCATGGTTGTGTCTTCTCCACCCATCTGGAACTTTATCTTGAGCTTAATCCTCACAATGAAATCCCCTCACGGAAATCCGGATGCTATTGGTGATGTGTGCAGCAAGCAGTGCTTGGATGAGACAACTCTGGAGAAATCCTGCTGATGGGCAGAGTGCATACATGTGAGGAAATGCTTTGGGGACCCGTGGACGTTCCGGGATAGGCACCTGGGCTGCACGCCGCTGTCACACCTGCACGTCTCGGGGCGTTCACGTTATGTTCGGCCAATGTGGGTTTGGTACCGCCAGATGTCTCAGTCACAAACTCTATCTGTTGAGATATGCATAGAGAATGGGTGTCTATGAAGTGGACATTCAACTATCCTTGGGGGCAAGAGTCATGTTCAAATGCTCAAGGTGCAAGGGTGGCCTGCAAGCACAGTTGAGTTGCAAATCAACCAGCCAGTCTGAATTACCTGGAGGCAAGAAGTGAAGAACGGGACTGCGAGGTTAGCACCAAGGCTACGTTCCTAGCTTAAGTGTCATTCCCGAAGCATACGTTCTGAAGAGTTTGTTGTTCTGTGTGTGCGCGCGCTCTCCACATGTCTGCCGTGTCAGAAAGTAAACAATCTAGCTTGGGCCAATCACATTACATGGATTCCCAGTCACTTTCCACTTTTCACCTTTCTCCCACATCCGCAAGCACTTTGGCGAAAAGAGAGGCAAGTGAAAGAGGAGTAACCCGGAGACTAACATGGTCCTTCACAAGTTCAGGTTAATTAAGAGAAAATTTTGGATACAACATTATTCTCATGTAACTGCTATGAATATAGAAATAAATGACTTTGGCCTTGAGCCTCATGTACCCACTCCCGATCCCGCTCTAGCCTTTTCTAGTTCGAGTAGTCTGGGGCGATGATCACCTCGATCTTGTAAGAAAAACGCCGTCGGCAAATTCATGGCAGTCCACTGCTAATGGAAGAGGAAAACGAGAGCTATGTGGCTAATATCGATCAATGATTGCGGGAGACACTTCTAGCGAAACATATGACCGTAGGCGAGATGGACCCAGTGGTTCCTTGATTTGCCGTTGTAAAAGTTAGGCGGAAAAGAGTTCTCGAGTCTTTTAGTGTACCTGAATCAAGTCGTTTCGATAAACGTACGTGGGCACAATGACAAGGCACTGAGTTGTCGGACCTCCGGCGCGAATTGTCTGCAGCCGAGGCTAGTGTCGCATAACCCTTTCTTATTTCAGCACTAGAATCTACACGTCCAAATGGACCAACCGGTAACGGAATCAATTTAGGTTACAAATGATGAGCGGAGATGTGGCGGCGAGGTAATGTGTTCACATATGCTAGACCTGTCAGACCATCAGGCACATTGGAGTATAGCAGCGCAATAACAAAGTGTGCCAGTTACGCTCTTTCATTGCTATACTGTCTGGCTGAATGATCATGCCGTGAGATTTTGTATGCATGTGCTGCCCCAGCTGAGCGTGGTGTTCCGTTTCATGCTGGGGTCACAAAGCTTGTGTTACCTTTTGACGATTTCTGAATTAAATTGATAGGCCCAAATGCCTTGGAATTTCGATGCCAGTAGTAATATGATCTTGTGGCGGCTTTCACCCAATGCCAGCTTGAATTACCAACAAGAAACCAACATGTAAGATGACGTCGGTCCTGCTGGTTCTCATGCAGGCGCTGAAGAACACGCCGTTTTTTCTTCCGCGACAAAAATGACCGACGACGGCCGGTGAAACAAAGCGCCGGAGCCTTCACTTTTTTCTCATGTTGAGCTGGATTTAAAGTTCGATAAAAAAAACTCACTAGCAATCTAAGAGATACTCGAGGAGCGCGGACCCTAGCGAAGAAAGACAGGTTGCACAGGGTTCGCAGTTGGGGCGAGGAACCGCGCCCTATGTACTCGTTCGGATTAGAGCTTGTTGGTTGACTCGATGAGATCGAGTAAGAGATGCGGAGTTTGTGGGGGAATATGTTGATAAGCCGCTATCAGGCTCTGACAGCTTATCTACACTAGGTCGTTCTAGCCTGGCCCCTGCAGCATTTTCGGGTACCCGATACCTAGACCAGACGAGTGAAACTGGCTAGACAACGTGGTAACGGTACTTGGAATATGTCACGTCCAGCTCCGAGGGGATCCTGCTATCTCGCACCCAGCCATGAGTTACTCCCAGGGTTCACGTGTGCTCTTTAGCTTTTCCACCATGGCAGCCAATGGTTATTATCGGATTGACCGATTGCCCAGGCCAAGAGGCGCATATCTGATATCTCATCTCCTCGGCCGCTTGCGGAACTCGAGCCTAAGCCATCGGAGGGTGGATCAACCAGATCAGCATGGGCCCTTCAATCCTGCAACGGCTCCCTGCGCTCTATGAGCCCGACTAATGACTTACATGTCGTTGTATGTCCTACGATTCCCGCATATCCTGCAGGGAAATCTCTGCTCCTGCCAGGGGTCAGCAAGTACCTAGCTTGCACCCTAAAGTGGAAGAGTGGTCTTGGACGTGGGGATCTTATCGTTCTCAGGCGATGGGATCCCATAGTCGCACGACCACTCGCTCTTAGCCCCAGAAATATGGCCTGGACAAACTCGGGCTCTTAGTGTTTGCTCCCGTACTAGGAAAATATATATACATATATATGTAAAACCGCATATCCCCTCTCCCGTTCCCTCTCGTGTGTCTTCGCGCCATATCTTCGAATTCCTTTGCGGCTTGTTCCGTCCTGCTCCATCAAGGACCCTGGGCACTTACACCCTACGGTACGGCAGCCAGCCGTCTTGTCACCAGACTCACTGTGCCGACTTGCCCCCGCCTACTCCATAGCACCCTGGGTCCATCACTCCTCCTAAACGCCTGTTCCTAAGACCACCACTTCTGCTCTGCGACAATCGCAGCCCCACCGGAACAGCCATGGATCAGTCCAGGGGAGCTCGCCTCAGGCGGTGGGGTGACAAGCTCGCCGTCGACAACGAGCCTGGCCTGACCACGGCCCAGCTGATGCTCACCAACCTCGACCTCAAGCCTGTCGAGCCCGAGCGCCGGCAGTGGGGCCCCTGGAACTTCGTGGGCTTCTGGGTCGCAGACTCCTTCAACATAAACACCTGGATGATCTCCAGCTCCATGGTTGTCGCCGGCCTGTCGTGGTGGCAGTCATGGCTCTGCGTCTGGATCGGCTACAGCATCGCCGCGTGCTTCGTCTGCCTCACGGGAAGAATTGGTGCGACGTATCATATTGGCTTCCCTGTCGTTAACCGTTCCTCCTTCGGTATTTGGGGCTCTCTCTGGCCCGTGTTCAACAGGGCTGCTATGGCCTGTATCTGGTACGGCGTTCAGTCTTATATCGGCGGGAGGTGTGTTTATTTGATGATTCGGTCCATCTGGAAGAGCTGGGTAAGTCAACCTGCTCACTCCGACCCCACAAACATTATCCGACTGCTGACACTGTATTCAAGGACCGAACTACTATCCCCAACACATTTCCCGAGGACTCTGGCACCACCACGGCGGACTGGGTCAGCTTCTTCCTCTTTTGGCTCATCTCTCTGCCGGCTATTTGGTTCCCAGTGCACAAGATCCGTCACCTCTTCACAGTAAAGGCGTACTTCGTACCCTGCGCTGGAATTGCCTTCCTCATCTGGGCCATCGTCCGCGCCGGTGGCATCGGCCCCATTGTCCACCAACCTGCCACCATATCTGGATCAAAGCTGGCATGGGAGTTCGTCACAGGCGTCATGAGCGCAATCGCCAACTTCGCCACACTGATCGTGAACGACCCCGACTTTTCGAGATTCGCCACGAAACCCAAGGACGCGCTCTGGTCGCAGCTGTTCACCATCCCACTGGGCTTCGCCGTGACCAGCTTCATCGGAATCTTCGTCTCGTCGAGCTCGGCCGTCATCTACAACAGCGACCCGGTCTGGGACCCTCTTCAGCTGCTGGAGCATTTCATCGACGACGGTGGCTCCGGGCAGCGCTTCGGTGTCTTCGTCATCGCGACGGCCTTTGCGCTGGCTCAGCTCGGCACCAACATAGCAGCGAACTCCGTCAGCGCGGGGACTGACTTGACGGCCCTGTTCCCACGGTTTTTGAACATCCGCCGGGGAGGATACATCTGCGCTGCTGTTGGTCTGGCGATGTGCCCATACACGCTGCTCACGGACTCGAACAAGTTCACCACATATCTGTCTGCGTACTCGGTGTTCTTGTCGTCAATAGCTGGCGTCATGTGCTCAGACTACTACATGGTGAGAAAGGGCTACCTTGAGATCAAGGAGCTCTACGATGCCCGAAAGACCGGCCCGTACTATTTCACGTATGGCGTGCATTGGAGGGCTTATGTGGCCTATATGTAAGTCTACAGAGAGCACACACACCTCCGTCTGAGTTGCCCCTTTGTGTGAATGATGCTAATGAGTCATGCCGTAGTGCGGGCATCTTGATCAATGTTGTGGGCTTCGCGGGTGCAATTGGTCGCGATGTCCCTGCCGGAGCCAAATATCTTTACAACGTCAACTTCTTCGGCGGCTTCATCGTATCCGGAGTCGTCTATTGGACACTATGCAAGATATCTCCGATCCCTGCGTGTAGCGACCACTGGATGGAAGTTGGCGATGCAATCGATGATGTGCAACTCGCATATGATGGCAGCGATATTGAGGAGAGGAACGACAAACTTGACGGGGACACGAAGATGGTATAAATGATGATGAGAAAATAAGCTGGGAGCGCACTGGAAAATTAGCAGAGCCTTGAATAAACTCGTTTACTTTGATCTGATGCCGTCGTTCCTACGCTACGAAACTGATATTCAAACGCGATACCGACAGGGTAGGTAGCAAGTGTTCTGCCCAGGACTCTGCCGCTCAAACGAACATTCTGCTTGAACAACCCCAAGTTCAATGGTACACAGGGACGCAGTCGTAACGTACCAAGCTATGGACCTATTCATATTGCACCACGGGTCCCCCGAAGCAGTTTGCACAACTATTCGCAACCCATAGCCCAAGGCACACCCAACAGAATTCACACCCACAAGGACACGTCATGTGCATACTTTTTCAAGATCAGGTTAGCAGCCCGCGACAATCAGAAGGGATTGATAGGTATCCAGAAACTCACCATCCTTCATTTTTTTCAATCCTTTTCCCGCAACGAGGGCAACCCTTGGTCGAGACCTCGATCAACTTCTCACTCTGCTCATCCTCCACCTTCCTCCGGAGTATCTCTTCAGCCCTCGCTTTCCTCCCCAGCTCCTCCTTCTCACGCTCCTCCTCGTACCGCCTCTGTTCCAGCCTCGCCCGCTCCTCCCTCTCCTCTCGTTCCTTACGCTCCCTCTCCTCGCGTTCCTTGCGCTGCCTAAGCTCTTGGCGCTGTCGCTGTTCACTCTGTCTGAGCTCCTGCCGCTGCCGCTGCTCGCGCTCCCGGCGCTCCCGCACCTCCCTCGCCGCATTTTCCTCCTTCTGCTTCTTCTCTTTCCTCATTCTCCTGCTTTCATCAGCGGCAACGACAGCCTCCCGCCGCCGCTCCAAAATTCGCTCCATTCGCTCGCGTGCACGTGCCACGGCCTCCTCCTCCCTGCGCTCCATGGCGGCACGCTCATGCTGCCGCTGGTGATCGCTGCGGAAGCTCATCGGGTCGGCGAGGTAGCGGTCGTATTCGTCGCAGGACATATTCTCATGTTGCGAGGGAGGCTGCTCTGGCCGTTGCTGTGTGGGGATCCCGTGCCGGAAGCAAAACTGCGTGTTGCAGGCTGCGCATGTGACGAATGGGTGGGCATCGCCGCCCTCGTGGATTTGGCCTGAGTCGCAGGCTGGGTTGGGACAGCGAGTGAAGTTGGGCATGTCTTTCACGGTTTGGTCGATCATGTAGGATAGGTGTCTGTGAAGGTTTGTGTTATCAGTCCACGTTTGTGGAAACATAGGTTGTTTACTTACGTCTTGAAAGTGTTCACGTCAGCATATTCCTCGATCTCCTGTGGTGTTAGCGGTCTATCGCAGATTGGGCACGTAAGAGACCCCTCCTTCCACTCCCTCGACTCTGTTTGCGATTTTATGTGCTGCTGCATACAGATCAGACACACGTCTGATAAGCATCTGCAACCGCTTTCTGCTGTGGTTTGCGGATATAAATCGGTGTGCTTCTCTTCGGAGCATATTTGACACTCCTTAGTTAGATCCGCTCCTAGGTTGTCATACACTTCGGTCTCTTGTGAAAATGGAGTATACGGCCTTGAATGCTGTACACTTGGGTCTCTCAGCTGGGCCGCCCCGTCCCCGTTCAGTGCAAAAGCCCTAAAAGACATCAATGTCAGTCACATTTATGGGGTCAAGTGCTGTGAGCGTACAATTCGGCGTCAGTAAGGAAGTCGGCCATGTTTGGACTGAATCCGTGACCCTGCCGTTCGGGCTCCATTTTTGTGGTTGTTTATATGATTCGTACCTGGATGCTTCGGAAGGCACAATTTGTGATGATGGGCTTTCGACACGAAGTACAGGAATCCTTATTGTGTCAGGTGGTGCTGGTGTATCAGAATTGACGCGCGGTGGTTGATCAAGCGAGCTCTGCGAATTGTCTAGAGCAGGGATCCTGAACGGAGGGCCCGCAGGTCTCGGGGCAACCCTTATGTATGAGGCGGGATGTATGCGACTTCGCACGGAAGATGAGGCAGAAGAAGACGGTCGATAAACAACACCTCGGTATGGTTCTTGTCCAGCGTTGTATTTCATCTCTGAAGTCACGCTTTGTTGGGGCCAAGAAGTAGACAAACTGGAATAAGTTGGAATTGTCGTGATCTCACAAGCGAAGGACGAAGCACTTGCAGGCGTCCCGGTGTTCGCATGGCTTTTATAATGAGCTTGCCGCAAGACAGCAAGTCAGCCTACTGTGAAGCCGTATGTCACTGCGACTGCAGGTGATCGGTGACTGCTCTAAACCAGCAAATCATCGATACTGTTCAGTCCAAATGGCGAGGCTGGTTCGATACTCTCATTACAAGGCTGACGCGACTGAAAGAGTGTGAAATTGTTCAAAGAGTGCCGTGCGGATTGCAGCTAGCACTGAATCCGGACATATCGAACTCTTGGGCTATGGACCTCGGGATTGCTATTCTATGAGGCTCGCAGATGTAAGCGCAAGGGTGGCCATAGCCGAAGCTATCCTGGGGTACCTAGGTAATGAAAATATCATCTTCAGAGGTGAACAAGGTTGGATTTGTCGAAAGACGACGGGGAAAGTTGCCGCGAATGGTTCTGGCATACTGCTCGTGTTCAATCTAAGAACATTCAACGGTGTTTTCCATCCTTTGAGAAGTGCCTGTTTACATGATCTCGCAGCCATAACCAATAGCTAAATACCTAGTGGAAGCCGAACCAAGTAGCGGGATGTGGCCTACCTGTTGCTCAGTGCACATGTGTAGTCGAGGTGAGTGAGCACTTCGTATCCGAACCGAGTTTCGTGCAGCCTGCACCTCAAACATGCATGTGACGTTAATGTCTGGCTGGAAGATCGCATGATATTTACAAATGTTGTCACTCTAATTTGTCTACCATCCCATCATGTTAGCGGCTGACACCTCCGTTTATATGCACGCCGAACCAAAGTCAATTGACCCCTCTTTTACAAAAAGAACAGGATGGACTCAAACTTTGCTTGGTGCAGTACTCCATGCCCCTTACTGAAAGTCTCCAGAGTATTTGCAGCACAACTGCGAACGCGGATTTCGTAGAAGATGACGAAGTAATAAGGCATCCTTGATGTCCAACAGGAAAGCCTCGGTCACTTGACTACCTAGGTAAAGCAATTTCACGTTGAATAAGACCCCACTGTCAGGACCTGGTTTCGCAGTAATCTGCAGTCCGAATGCCGGCCCTAGCATGCCGGATGAGAAACTAGTAATTTATTCCATGTCCTACGCGGAAGGTATGTATTGACAGCACCATGTCTCCTCACCTTGGCCTCAGGTGAAATGACCGAACTCCTCATTTCAGCAGGGGGGAGTCATTGCGGGCTCGCCACTCGATCTTCAGCAGTCCACAGGCAATAATCGAGACGATGAAGTGTTGCACTGTTAGGAGACTTGGCTGCGTTGCGTTACAAGTTTGCGCAGCGGTTGCATTCGCGTCACTGGACCACAATTGCATCGCTCGAGCAGACGACAGGGACTTCCGCGGGCATGACAGCACCTATCAGACTTCGGTGTGTGAATGGCTTGGCATTCCGTACGCGCAGGCCCCGGTCGGTGACCTGAGATTTGCACCACCTGTCAAACCGCTCTCGTCGAACGGCACCTTCGACGCCGACAGTTATGTGAGTCGCCGCCCTACCTAGGGAGTGACACAACATCAGCGCAGGTTCGATCTGACAGATATTTCAACCCAGGGCTACGACTGTCCACAAACGCAGTCCAAATATTTTGCGTATCCAAATGCGACTGACCAGTATGCTCGAGTCTACGCGAATTTCGTCAACTCGCTGAACAACACTCAAAGCGAAGACTGTTTAGCACTGAACGTCTGGTCAAAGCCAGCTGGCAGTCCCAGAACAAATGTTGGTGGTGGTGCCGACCTGAAGCCTGTGCTTGTCTGGATTTACGGAGGGCGTTTTTCAGCTGGAACTAGCAACACGCCGTTCTATCATGGCGAGTTCATAGCGGATTCCCAGGACGTTGTGGTGGTGACGTTTAACTTTCGCATGAATATATTCGGCTTTCCCGGTGCGCCTGAGCTTGGGGTCAAGAACCTCGCCCTCTTGGACCAGCACTTGGCCGTCTCGTGGGTTCGAGACCATATTGCGGCATTCGGTGGCGATCCTTCTCGGATAACAATTGCTGGACAGTCATCTGGCTCTTGGGCCGTCAATAACTGGGCTTATGCCTTTGAGGATGTGAGTCGTTTGTCTCTATACCCTCTCGAGCCTCACTGCCTCACGGCTGGGACGGAATCGAGCTGAACACCATACATGGATCTCCCCAACGCTGACTAGGAATATTCATATCAGGATCCCATTGTTTCAGGGCTTATCTCACATTCTGGCAACGTCTTTTCCTTCGACAGTAACAGCGCCGAGCTAGCTGCCTCGAACTGGTACAATGTTACGAGGACGCTGGGATGCGGTGCATCAGAGTCGTCCCTCGAGTGTATGCGCTCGTCCAATGCCACTATCAACGCCATTCTTGCTGCCGCCGCCCGTGTGCCAACGACCGGCGCCGGTAGTCGTGCTCTGCCAGCCTTTCAGATCACCCAGGACAATCGCACAGTGTTTCCCAAGTCTGAGTATGCCTCGAGACTTGCTTCGGGGAACCTAGCACGTATCCCAAGCCTGCTGGTACAGAACGATCACGAGTCCGGCTTCTATAGGATCTCAGCACTGGCTCGGGGCACCGTGCTTCCGGAGAGCAACTGGACGCAATTTGAACGGGAGACGTTCACATGCTCGCTCGCAGCTGACGCGCAGGGGCGGGCGGAGTTGGGCCTCGCGAGTTATCGCGCGCGGTACATGGCCGACTGGGGGAACCTGCGGCTTTTCTACCAGTCCGACGCACCCTACACCAGCGGAGCCTACCACGGGTCAGACATCAACATGATTGTTGGCAACGCGGAAGGCGTCAGTGGTATTGCACCATTGGCCGAGGAGGCGAAGCTCACGCAGACTATGCAACAGGCGTGGGCTGCTTTCGCCGCTGACCCGTCAGATGGCCTGACGTCTGTGATGGGTTGGCCCAAGTACCAAACTAACTCCGAGACACTGCTCCTGCTGGGCTATAATACTACTTCGGCTGTGAAGTTTGTGGACCCGATGGAATACGACTTCGCGTGTGATGGCTTAGATGTTGTTTTCTAGGGCCATTCTACACCATTACAAGTTGAATATGGAAGGTTCCAAGAGGCCTGAAATGTTATTGTAAGTAAGAAATCAAGTGATGTATAATTGAAGAGTGCCACAAAATACGATCAACCTTTTCATCTTTTTCTATCGCGCTGAAGTAACACGAGCACTATACCAAGATCGCTGCCAACGCACGGAGTTCACTGTAGCTGAATGACAGGAGATTTATTCTCCTTTGTCTACATTCTAAAACTTTACCCAAATGCCAGATCTGACGGGTTTACTTTGAAATGGACATAGAGATCTGGCCTCCAACAAATTCCGAACCCTTGAAGCAACGCGCTCGGCACCTGACAGGCGGATAGATAGAATTCCTGGGAGGGCCAGTAAAGGCAATTACATTTCGAATGTTTGGCCAGAGATGGGTTGGTAGACTTCACAAGGACTTGGACAGGCCTGATTTCCCTGACTTCCGAGCCTTCTTGGCCAAGCGGTAAGGCGTCGCACTCGTATCTCGTGATGCGAAGATCGACGGTTCGATTCCGTCAGGAGGCAGGCTTTTTGCTTTTGCTCTGGTCCTTTACCTCAGCCTCTACTATTCTTCAGAATGAAGAGGGATTATCGTACAGGTTGGCAAATTGTCACGGCCTATCAACGAGTACGTTATCTGACCCGAAAACATGTGTCCTGGGACGCAGTTGTGTTTGGTAATGCATGATTATGACGAACGACGATCGTGCTCGCCGGCGTCTTTGGACACCCAAACATCCGTGATGTCTGGGCGTATTTGTCTTCAAATGTCGCTAATGCTGATGCTGGTATCATCTCCACCCTGTTGATCTCTTCGAGCCAATTCCAATCTCTCAATCTCACGTTGGTCCAAGACCGCTCACGCAGAGAGTGCAAGACAGGCATCCACCGCCAGACCGACGCTGTCATTGGCACTGTTAGTAAGCCGTAGAAGAAACATGACATGGTTGGATTTGACATACCGTCCTTCCTTCTGGTAGACCACGTCGCTGATGATATCCCTATCCAGGTCGGGAAACATGCCGGCCAGCGTTTCTACGACATTGGCGTGTTCCGCCCTGTGCAGCCTGTGCGCTTCCGCTGCCTCAGCGCTGGCCTGCCTTGCCGCCGCCTCCTCCGCGGTATAGCGGCTCTGATGACTCGAAACTCTTTGACCTGCGTTTGGCCTCGCATCTGGCAGAGGAGTATGTGCGGGACTGCGTCCCGACGCGCTTGAGGAGCCAGCCATTGGCTCGTCGTTGTCGGAGAACATTCTGCCAATTGTGGACAGCGGCCTCTGAATCGTCCGAAGGAGACCAGTAATGGCTGCCTTCTCGTCATACTCCCCGCTGTCATCATTGGAAGTTGACTGGCGCGGTGTGTACGAGGAGCGGGTTATCGCGTCGTTGTCCATCGATGGTCTGGTTGATGAGGTCTCGCCCATACCGCCAAGAGACTGCGGCGGTTTCTCTGCGGTGGCCGATGTAGGTGGTGATTCTAGCCGATGCTTCTCGGCAATGGCAGAGACCGCAGCCTCGACGTTCTTCTCGAATTCCTCATCTGAAACTGTGAGCGTCGTGCGATCCATGTTCTCGATGAACTGGACAGCACCCATCTGAAAGACACTGTTAGCAGCCATGATGTGATGATAGCAGAAGTCGTGCCATACCAGTGATGAGAGGTAATAGCCAGCTTCCCCTCCCAGCTTCTCTTGGTTTCGGAATCTGAGGATGTATTGGACATTTGATACTATGTGTTCTGGATTTGCCTGAAGCGTGACATATATAAGAAGCGGCATGAATGAGTCCGCAGACGAGTCAGATTTGGAGTGCTTGAGAAGTCCTGTACCTGATGAGCATGTCATACAATGAATAGGTTCGATATGTATTGACTTACCGAAGATGACCTTGCAGCAATTAAGAATGCATATGATTTTATCCCTCGGAGCTCGGTAGGATTTGATTTTCAATAGTTCTATCAAGGTCAGCCGTAGCCTATGAGCTTGAATGGAAATTCTCGTACCTTGTTGTGCCAGCTTGAGGAAACGTTTCCCACTTTCGCCGACGGGTGGTATATCTAGGTGTTCTTCGCGCACCCAGCCATAAATCTTGATCTTCTGGGCGACTACTTCGTCGCGCTCGACGTCTTCTTGATGCTGGCCACGACGCCCAGGTCCCAAAGGTCGCTCCGCCCCCTTCCGCCGTGGCTTGGCGCCAGGTATCGGCTGAGGTGGAGGTATGGCTGGCGAGAAAGTCTGAGCGTACAGTCGATTCATGACGAGCTTCTCCATGCCCTCCCGGGCGTTGTCAAATTCAGCATCAGACACATCCCTCCATACTTCACACATGGCCATTTTGTTTGCGATGAAAGCCAGGAAATCGCTGATGATCTTGACTTGTTCATGTACCATCCACTGCCGCTTTCCAAATTCATTCAGAAATGATCGCAAGTACTTGGCAACTGGGTCAGCTTTCTTGTTCCGCAGCTGTTCAAGGAACCTGTGAAAGTCAAAAGGCAGCGCCGACTCGGGCTCAGGCTCTGGTGGAGGCGGTCGGTGCAATGACACGGTTGGGGACATAGGGGACCCGATGCTCTCCCGTTCCTCCTTGAGCTGGCCGGTCCTACCAGAGTGGATGGACAGGTCTTTTGGAGGGACAGGCGGGCCTTGGTCATCCGGATCCTTCCCTTTTGACGCCATGATGGCCGGTGAGGTGGAGTTGAGTCGTAATCCTTGCATATCCTGCACCTGTTGGGCAATATTCGGACTTAGCGGCTCCAGACTAGAGTGCCGAGGAGGATGCTGAACAGGCCCTGTCGAGAAAGGGGATGCAATCTCCAGCCGCGGACTCATAACCTCCTGTTCGCCTGGACCGCCCTCTCGGAATTGGGCCATGATAGTCTGGATCTCGGATGCATCGTTCTCGCGGTCATCTTCGCTTGTCCGCTGTTTCTCGTCATCGGACCGCCCTCCTCGTGAGGAGTCGAGAGACAAGCGAGGTCGGTCAGCAGCGTTGGAAGGCGTCCTCGAAGGAGGCTGGGATTCGGTTGGTGTAGATGGTGTAGGGTCGACGTAAGGCTTTGTTTCGACGTTCAGGTACGAAGTGGCGATTGTGGTCGTAGGGGTTGTGGCAGGCCTCAGGGTTGTGACCGAGGAATTCAACCCGTCGTCTGTCTTTGGCGGCACTTCTGGCGGTGGCCAGTCATCTGGTGGCTTCTCATCGGACTGTCCATCCTGTTGTTCGACCGCGCCCGCTGGGGCTCCTGTGGCAGTTGTGGAAAGCTGCGGGCGCTCCTCAAGGGAGATCAAGTCCTCGGAGGGGTTGGAGGCCGCTGTGGCAGAGTTGGGCTGGGCCATGTTGTCATTATATGATGAAGCCGGGGGATTTGGCTCCATTGAGCTCTTCACCTCGCCAGAGGCAGCATACGACTCATGTTTCTGGGAAAGTGGGTTGCTGGAGCTGCAGCTGGTGCTGGGGGCGTCTGAGTTGAAGCGAGGAGACATGCACGAAGCTTTGTTGAGCGGTGATGTCTCGAAGGGGGAACAGTGGGGGTGAAGGGATTCAGGCCAGGTCTGGCGGTCGGTTGTCCCTCTTTCTCCTTTTGTTGCCAACAGCTTGGCCCTTGTGTCTGGAATGCCTGACAAGCTTCTGCAACAGGGAATCCAAGGCCCCGCAGAAAGTCGTGGTGATCCTGTGTCAGCTGTGCACGTTTCGTATCGAGGCTGTTGTCATCCATGTCACTGCCAGCCGCCGAGGACCCAACGAGCAGAGCAGGCGATCAAGCCAGCCGATAAGCTCGGGCAGGGCAGATGATCCGAGCCGTTCTACCCCACCTGCCACCCGCCCAGGGATGCCAACTCCCTGCCCAACTGGTTTATTGGAGGTCTGGCTAGGTGTCTACCCCTGTGTACCTAGTCTATCCTGTCCACTTATAGAGGAGGCATCAAGTGAGAGTACAGCAAACTGCACACTGCTGTGCTGGACGTCATGACTTCAGAGCCTTCCAGCATTGGTCTGTCATAGGCCGTCACCGCCAAGACAGATCAGATCTGCCATCTGTTCCAAAATGCTGTACCACAACACAATTATTCCATCTGCTCAATTGCATCTCTCCTGGCCCGAGCCAACAGACAATTCCCCAGTCTTCTAAATAGCCAGCACCAAATATTTGGTCTCCCATACATGCGATGGGGTATACTTGAATGCTTGTGTTGGATGACTCAAGCCGAAATCCTACACTGCCTGACAGAGAATCAACCCTGTGCCCAACGTGCAGGTGTACCTGTTCCTGTTACTGTTTCTGTCTGCTTCTTGCGCCTCATTTACAGCCTCTGGATGCTACCTACCTTCCACTGTTCGTGTGAGAGCGCCATGATAGGAAATGTTTGATAAGCACCCCTGGGAGCTGAAGTACTACAGTACCTAGCGTTCCCCGCAGGTCTTGGCTTTCGATGCTCCTCTTGAGCTCAGCCCTACGGTTAGGCAGACCCCACTGACGCCACCACTACAACCAGCTGCGTAGCTCTTGCCTAGTCTCGACCATTTCAACGGTGGAGGCCTAAACTCTCCAATAAATCATCTTAACCACAACATCTTTCCACACACCCTCCCTTTACTTCAACCCTCTCCTTCTTGTAACCTCTTTTGATAAGAGCCCAGCCAAACATCAACATGGCAACCAACCCTCTCAGCCCGCAGAATGTCCTGCAGGGCATGGCAGACGCCCTGCCCACCCACCAAAAGGACGACTCCACATCAGACATGAGCAGCTCAGCAGAGGCCATTGCCCTCTTCACACATTCCTACATGATCAAGCTCGGCTTCCGACTGCTTGGCTTCAATGAGGACCAGAAGAATGGTACCCAGAGACTCCCTCCTTGTACCTATCCTAGTGTGCCTTAGCTGACTTTCGCCTCAGAGACAGAGTGCCAGGCACTGGCGCCCCGTCTTCCACCAAGATGGAATGCTTCTGTTTCTTCCTACTCCTTTCTCTACGCACATACTCAGTCCTCCATGCACTTTGTAATCAAGGTAGACCGTATGGGAGGCAAGGCTGAGATTCGCGGTCTTGCCGTCGGTGATGAGCGCATCGTGCGCGTCGAGGTCACCCCAAGAGACTTTGTGTCCAGCTCAGCGCTTCCGCTGCGCATCGCCATCGACGCTGATGGCAACGAGGATCGCACTGACCTCACATCAAAACTGCAAAACATTTTCATTTCCTCCGAGCGGCTGGCCGACCTGGCGGCCCTCCTCAAGATCCACATCATCCAAAAGCTCATTCCTGGCCTGCAGAAGGAGGGATACGAGGACTCGAACCCCGACGACAGAGCAGCACGTCAAGACGCAGACCGACAGGGCCGGGAGGGCCCTAGCAACCCTCGCCCACCTCCGCCCCAACTACCGGAACCCGCGCGTCCATACCCCTACGATGATCCCCTTGCAGCACCACCACGGAGACCGGTACCAGCAGGCGAATTCGCCCCTCCTGACTTCGAGGACGAGTTCGAGATCAACAGGCCACCACGCGGTCCACTACGCATGCCCGGCGATGGACGCTCGCCCTTCAACATCGGACACGACGACCTGCATCCTCCCGGACTGGGGCCGCACGACCCCTTAAGGGGCTCCTTTGTACCCGGCGGAGGGCTGCCGAGACCAGGTGGCATGGGCGGTGGCATGCACCCTACGTTTGACGATCCGCTGTTCCAAGGGCCGGGTGGAGGTGGACAGGCAGGCTACGACCCACAAGCACCGCCTGGTGCGAGGTGGGATCCTCTGGGACCGGGCGGGGCCGGGCCAAGGTTCGGAGGCGGACGGCCGGGCGGCGGAGGCGGTTTCGGAGGTGGTGGTAACCCCTTCGGCGGAGACATCATTTAAGAAGAGGCTGTGTGCCGGGAGGAATTCTTCGTCTTCAGTTGAATATTCGAGAAACTGTCACCAGCAAAATTGGACCAAGGCAGATCTTCAAATAAACATTATCCCAGATTCTCCTCTTCGTACGTGTCCGTCCATATTCGAGTATCATGAATAGAGGCCGTTGAAGAGGGTCCGTTGATTCGTGGTCCAGCTCACGGACAACTTGTGCTGTTCTGTTCCTTCAGCTATGTCATCTGTGTCTGTATTTCCTTACGGTCCCACGATCTACTGCTAGGATTTCCCTTCAGTGAGAGGTCACTAAGCGAATGAGTATCACGAGAGCGATGATCAGCCATAGCAATAGCATTGGCCACATCAACGACAAGGCTCTATCTACTTTGTGTTTTCTCGATCCTTTCCAAGGGCTAGGACCGTGTTTATTTACCGGGGTGTATAAGGGATAAAGTGGTCTGGGGGGCAGTGCTCACAATCTCTTGGAAATATCTGTGCATGAAGTTGAAGAGAGTAGGTATCGACAAAACAGAAAAGCACCACATGGAACCACTATGATCTTTCCACCCTCACCCATTGTGTTCCAACATTCCACCTAGAACTGGTGCGATGGTATACTCGAGGAACTCGGACTTGTGTTTGGAACGATAGCCACAAGGGGTGGTTTCCGGGGAAAAGGGGAGGGGGGTTGGGTTAACTAGCAACAACTTCGACACAACCTTCGAGTTTCTTTCTATGACGTGTCCTTAAATCCTCCGTCTCCGACATTCAGATCTCATTGAGCCGTTGCCAGCTCGTTCAGCTTGTTTTTCTCGTCATCCGTAAGCATGCCGTACCAGTTTTGGAAGTCAGCTATGTTCTCTCTTGCAGCGCGCACAAAGAACTCAGACAGGTACTGTTGTGTCTCATCATCCCGCATCCTGCTGTTAGCACCCTCGGCAAGGTTCATAAGAGTCTGCGCATTTGCCCCCAGGCCGACGGTGTCGAACTCGTCCTCCCAGCCCTCATCGCCATCGTCCTCGTCCGCGTCAGCAAACTCCGCCGCTGCCGCTGCAGCAGCGTTGGCCGCACCCTGGACACCGGACGCGGATATGAGTTCCTCGATTAGAACTTTCAGTATCTTTAGCGTTGCGGGTATCAGGGTGTATTGGTCTGGGTTCTGCTTAGCCCGCGAGCGAGTCATTATCCTGCCATCGCTAGGTTGCATGATAAGATCGCCCTTGACCATGGTTTGAGCAAGGCGTGCATCGTTGAGCGAGTACAGCTTCGAAAGGGCGATGACATTCTGTCGAATCTCGTCATAGCCTGCGAAGTTGACAGAGTTCTCCAGCCACTTGCTCAGCACCACCTGTAGGCCATTATGGCCACCAATGTCGATGTTGCTGAGGAATTGAACGACGTCACCCGCTTGCATTAGTGACAAACGAGCGAAGACAATGATGAGGGACTGGATGAAAGGGGCTGCCTCGGCCGTTGCCAGTCGATTCGCCACCGCCTGTAACAGCTTCTCGAGATAGGGGCCCAGACGCTCTGGGCCTGCCTTCTCTACAAGCTCTGCAGCGAGGCCCCCGACCTCGGAAGCCGCATTATCCTCAATATTAGGACCCAAAAGCCGGTCAATAATGATAAGGCATGTCTCCAACCCGGACTGGCCATTCTCGTCATGCCAACCGAGAACCTGATGGTGGTCGTGCATCAACATGTACTTGATCGCTTCAGCGCCCGGCCGCAGGACTTCGCCCTCTGGCGACTGCAGCAGCATGTTCTTCACCTTGGGCAGGGTCGCAGCCACAAAACCCGCGGGCAGGGGCTCAGAGCCGTTCTGTACAAGTGGTACCAGGAGTTCACAGGCCAGAGTGAGAAGTGGATCGTCCGAGGTCATATCCGCAACGTTGAAAGCCCCAGTGATAGTCGGCAAGACCTTGGCGCACAGAGCCGCGTAAGATGCCGAGTCGGACAGACTTTGCACGAGTTCCTCGAATGCCTCGCACACCAGAACTGTAACTTGAAAGTTCGATGCACCATGCTTGGCTATCAAGAACAGCAAGTCAATCGACTTGATGTCTGAAGCGATCGTGACCCTCGGATCGATGCCAATGACTGCTCTAAGCGCTTCAGCGAGAGTGACCAGCAGATCATCCGCATCCATGAGATCAGTCATGTCCTTTCCATCAAGGAAGCCGTTTATGGCTACCAGCATTGGCACTTGGCGGTCCGCAGGCACGTTGCTAGAGCTGACAAATCCTTCGACTGCCTTGACACAAGCCACTTGGACAAGCTCCGAGCTGTCTCGGCTGACAGACTCAATCGTCTTGTCCACAATTCCAGCAACAGGAGGGAATATCTGGGCCAAGGTACTGGCAACCAGAAACCCTCGAGCGCGCAGGAGGGGCTGTTCTTGGCCTATGGAAAGGTAAGTGGGATGCCTTTAAGTACAAGTCTTGACGGGAGAGGAAACATGAACATACCGATGGCATAATCAATCAACTCCATGTGGGCCTGAGCAACCTCGGGGGGTACTGCTTCTGAGCGATCTTGCAGGTCGCTGATAAGCATGTTAAACAGGTACAGACACGCTTCCTGCGAGCGCCAATCATGCTCGCCCGAGAACTGGCTCTTGGTGTAGGCAAAAAGACCCTCAAGCGCCCGTTGGTGAAGCCATTCTCCAACCTTGATTAGAAGATCTCCACAAGCAGTACGTGCTGTGTAGTTAGCAGTCACCTACTGAAGGTTAGCATTGAGTTCGACTGGGATTGATGCCATTTGCGAGACGTGCACGGGAGCCAGGAACCCTCGAGTTTTCCGATTCCATACTAGAAGCCCCGTCAAATGGGTATGCACGATGGTGCAGAAAAACGTACCGAAGTCTCCTCGGCAAGATAAAGCGAGACATCAATGTCCCACAATTCTTCCTCCTCATGAGTGATCCGACTGTAAGCTACCAGCAACTTCATAAGGTCCAGTATCCAGGGGATTTCGTGAGCCGGCCCTGCGCCAAGCTGGGCCTCGAGTTCTTTCTGCACTGGCGCGGCCCTCATGCACTGGTTGAGAAAATCGAGTTCTTCCAGAATCAAGAAGTCGAGGGTGTAGGGCAGCCCATCGGAGTCCTCCAGCCTTCCTTGGCTGCCATTATCTATGTAGTTCGACTTGTAAGACTCCTGGAGGAGCGAGAGCTCGTGCCAGGCAGCCTGGAAGAATGCGGTGCTCTGGGGCAGCAGCAGCGTGGGGAACACGCTCTTGACCTTCATCAGCGTCTTGACCACCTGCAGCTTGAAGGCGATGATGCCGTTCCTGTATTCACGCTGTGGGGCCTCTTCGGAACTCTCAGGCAGTTGGACCTGGAGCACCTGGGAGAAGAACGGGAGCCAGTTCTTGAGCGATTCCTCGGCAAAGCCTTTGACCTCCTTGGGATGGTCATCCTTCACCATGTCCATGAGATCGAAACAGCCGCGGAAGACGTGTACGGCAAGAGCGCGAAGGGTCGGCTTCCGGCCGTCGTTGACGGCGACGCTGAAGACGTTGTCGATGATGGGGCGGGCCATGGAGAAGAATTGGTCCTCGGTCAGGCTCTCCTCGACGATATCGCTGAGAACCTTCAGGGCGCCGTAGAGGCGGATGTCGTTGCCGTTGGCTATGACGTTAAGGAGGGAGGGCAGGAGGGAGGGCCACTTCTCGGGGAAGTCGTTGTTCGCAATCTTCCCGACGGCATAACTGCGCTATGTTACTGACCAAGTCCCGCGATCAGAGCTTGGAGTCGCGTGGGAACGCGTAGGGAGGGCAGAGCATACCTGACGGAGGCCTTCACCTTGCGATCAGGCTCCTCACTCAAAGCCAGATCCAGCAGCTTCTGACGCAGCTGCTCCTTGGTGGAGTCGGGGATGGGGACCTGGGGACCCTCGCCATCGTCGCCCTCCTCGCTCCAGTTGTGCTCTATGAAGCGGCGCAGGTATGCCAGGGCGGCCTGGCGGATTTCTGTGGAGACGGAGTTGTGGGCGGCGATGTTGGCGAGGGCGACTGGGAAGGCCGGGTTGGACTGAACATGTCTGAGGTCGAGTTCTGCGCGTTTCCGAGGCTCTTCGGCAGGAAGCTGGGTGTTCGCGAGCAGCTGGGCCAGCTGGTCCTCCATGTTGCCTGCTTGCCTTTTTCCGCCTGTCGCTCAGACTCGCTCGTGGATTGCGGGGTCCAGGGGCCTGGCTGACTGACTGGTTGATTGCTTGATTATATTGGCGGGCTTGGGCTGGGGCGGTGAGAGGATCAGACAAGAGGGCCGGGTGAATTGGAACGGCGTGGTGAACTAACCCGGGATACTCGAGCGGTGCAGTTTGCTAGACGAGTCTTTGCCTGGCAAGGTGGGCTGCTGGAGTGGGAGGTTTTGGGGATTGGGGGCTTAAAGGAGGGACGGGGCGGGCTCTGGGCGCTGGGAGAGCTTTTGGGTATGGTGGGGTTTCAAGCAAGCAAGTATTTATTTGGGTTTGGGCGTTGCATTGATCGGCCAGACGCGTTCTGGGCCAAGGACCAGCTCTAGGTAATTAGTCCCAGAGAGCACTCACTTCGAGTCCTCTTTGCGCCGAATCTTTTCTCTGGCCGACTTTTCGAGGTGGGCATAGCAGAAACCTTGGAACACTGAGCGGGGCGGCCGAGCAGTAGCTATAGCCAGAGCTGCACCCTTCCCACCCTCGACCATTGATTGTATCGTGCCTGTAAAGCTCGAGGTCGTGACGCGGTGGAGTCGCGTAAATAGGGAGGGGAGACACTTCCCGCTCAAGCTAGCCTGAAAAGGCTGCATTCGATCCCCTGTCAGATCTGACAGCAGGCAAACGCCACTCCCATCTTGACTGCACAATGCACACACAATTACAGCATTCACGCCTGAGGCTCTTGCCTTCTCCGGCCCGTCGTGGGCACCAAACGGTTAGGTAGACTGTCCCCCAAAATAACAATCCTGAAGATCATGATTGACTCGATACCTGCGTCAGCCCCAGAATACACACAAAGGTCGAGTCAAGTGAGACAGGGTCTTGCGCATCTCCAGTCGTCGACTAATGCAGTCCTGGAGAGGAAGCGTCCTGGAGTGGCAGTCATACTCGGTACGCAGTACCTAGGTACTTAGTAGTGTAGGCATAACCTGCCTTCCAAGTCACATTGCCAGCTCACAAAAATTTAATCCTGGACTCCAAAGTTTGGCATGCTCCAAGAACAGTAACCACCATCGGTCTACTTCAGAAGCTCAACCATGTCGATGCCACCTCCTCCAGTCCCCGGCCCCTTGCCAGATATCCTGCCGGGGGAGGAAGACCCGCTTCCGCCAAAGACGACCGAAGTGCCTATTTCTGAGGCTCGCACCTTGTTCAACTCGTTTTCAAGCTTCCTCACCGTCTCCATTCATACCATCCTCTACTATCGCAGTATATACCCCAAGGAAACTTTTCTCTCTGCCAAGGCGTTCAACCTCCCCGTACACCAGTCTCGCCACCCCAAGGTGTGCTCATGGATCAACGATGCCGTAGACGCGGTCATGGCCCAGGCTGCCAAGGGCAGCACCGAACGAGTGGCTGTGGTTATCCATGCTCCTCTGCATCCAGCGCCTTCAAAGGACTCTCCAGATCACCAGCTGGCACCCGCGAGTGTCCTCGAGCGATGGATGTTTGACATATCTCGATTTCCGGCCTGGCCAGGCGGCATAGAGGCAATGAGAAATTTCCGCGGGGAGGAAAGGGAAGACGATCGCTCACACGATGATGAGGACGCAGATGTTGAGGTGGGAAGTGGCGACGAAAATGCGGAAGACGCAGCCCTTGACACGGCTGCCGCCGACGGTGAACGGACTGAGTTAATCAACTGGACTGATGTCGACGAGCAACTTCGTGGCGCCGTCCGCCGCCTTGCCTACGCCGGCGAGAACATGGAGGCCTTGCCGTCTGGCTGCACTTTTACCGTTGCGGTTGAGTTACGAGACGAAGCACGGGCTCCTATCGGCCATCCCCAACCATGGATTCCATCTCAACCAGATGCTCAGCCGGCGTCTCGGGCGCGGCCCCAGAAAGCTGTTGGCACTGGCAGCTCGAAAACTGTTCCTGTCCGTACGGTCGAGGCTGGACCGCTATTCTTCGAGTGCTGGGTCGAAGAAGGCAGGACCAGAGGCACACCCCAAGGCTCGCAGGGACGGTCATCAGGCTCATCATGAACAAATCATCACTCGCATGATTCCACTCGATTTCGATACGGCGGGCCATATTGAATTCTCTATCGCATCCAAGGTGTGGCCCGGGTGCAGCAGGCAGCCCTTACAGTATTATTGCACCTCCAAACATCACTGCGGCTCCCGCTAAAACCGCATTCTGCGTCATTCTAGGCACACCGGCAGTGACGACACTACTACTGGGCTGAGAGGTCGATGTCGCCGTGGCTGTTGCGGTCAGCTTCTCTAGTCCTGCCGTGACAGTAACTGGTATAGTCTGGGAGCTGATATCGGCCATTGTCCCAGTACCAGTCACCGTCGCCATTGAGTAATCTGTGGCCGTATTGTCGATAGTGAGGTCGATTGATGCCACCGATGAAGTGCAGCTAGCCGTGTTGGATACAATGGAGCACGATATGTCGGCAGTTCTGGCGCATCGTATCAGTCATCTTAAGCCTGACCTTCGCTCGTTCGCAAAGCTTGGGAATGCGGAAGCACTTACACTACGTTAGCTTGGGTCATATGTACTTCCAATACTTCTGGTCCCTCCACAATCTCTAAGCCCTTGCCAAGGCCACACTGCAAAGAGACTGCATCTGTCGGGCAGGTAAGAAAGAAGGTTGTCGCTGTTGCATCAACACCCACAACTGAGCCCAAAATGGTCTGAGGCTCAAGCATGGGCAAGATGATATCAACTACTGAAGAGCTTGCCGAGCTGCTTGCCGAAGTAGATTGCGCAAGTACGGAGCCTGCAGATGCAGCCAGCAAGGGCAGGAGAGTGCGTTGTGCCATAATGTGCGGTTCCTTGGATGTTGCAAATTATGCAAAGCTGCTAGCGGTACAATTCTTGTCGAGTTCAAAATACGGATCATACGAAAGACTGGTTGGGGCCACCATTATCTTCTTAACGGACGAAAGGCGTTGGGCTGACTCTTTATTCAATGACCTGAATGGCCCGCTCGTCAGAGGCAACCCCTTTAATCATGTCGGTTAGGCTTGCCGATGAAGCCTGACCGTTGATGGATCGGGGTCCATCTCTAAGCCCCTAGTGAGAAGTGTCTTGGAGTGCCCACCTTGCAAGGCAAGACATATACAGTTCCTTGTACCCGCTTCTTAAGAAACCGCACAAGATTGTGTTGATGGCCCCAATGAAGGTCCTCGAATACAGACTGTATATTCGAAAAGGAAACCGATTGGAACGTATAACAAATCACGATTGAACGCATTTACCGCTGTTCTGCGGCTGTCTGGCTCGCTCGGATCGTCAACCGCACAATAGCATCTGACTCGAGGTCAGGATGCAGTTGACGCTGTGCTGAAATTGCACCAAGCTGCTCCACACCAGTGAACGCAACGGACAACTTCAAGTCGACAACATCCTGTCTTGTCAGTGCCTGTCAGGCGGCTGATCTACTCCGGCCCACAGCGGGCGACCGGGATCATTGTCAATCCCAAATCTTCAGCGGCTCCCACGTTTTAACTCAAACATGACTGCTTGCGTGACGGGCGGGCGGGCAGGAGAGGACTCGTGCTGGCCAACGGCGAGCTGTGCCCGGTGAGCGGTAAGTGGGAGGGGACCTGCCAGACCCGGGTCGCTGCGCCGAGACGAGAGGCCAAATCTCCGAGGGCAACTGACCAGCACGCTATCCCATTGCCCGATCCATCCTGTGCAGGCTTGGCACCTCTTGAGCAGCGCACCCGAGTCCAGGACGAGTCCTTTTGCCAATTCCCTACCATTACTGTCGGAATTATGGGGGGCCCCCGTGGCCTCAGAGGAGCGCCAGAGGAGCGATGGGCTTCTTGGCAAGGTCAGACAGCCAAGAGCCAAGACTTCCAAGTACCGCGGTTTTGCCAATCATCCCAAGACCGAGGACATGGGACAAGAGAGCTTGATTCTTTCTTTCTTTTCTGCATGTCTTCTTCAATTCCAGGGTGCTCTCTTGTCGTCAACTCAAATCCGTGCTGTGTGGCTGCTCAGAGCTGGTTTAGAGGGCTACGACCTCTCATCCACCGTCACCAATGATCCGATAGCCCCTAGCCCATCCTGAGACTGCTCTGTCTTCCCAATCATGGGGAGCCTGTGGCCACCTCTGCCCCTCTTGCTGATCGCTTTGGCGCCGGGCTTATCGCCGGCCGCCGCGCAAGACTCGAGCTCACAGCCTACCGTGTCCGTTTTTGTTCCCGGATACGAAACTCATAACTGGGAAGACCTGGCCGGCAGCGTGATTACCAGTGTATGTTGGCAGACACTATGACAACCAAAGAATGGCCTTGGTCGTCGAGATTGGCCCTCACGTGCTAATACTGCCGTAGGATAGCACTGCGACGACGTATACCGTCTTCTGTGCCGATGCGAATGACTGCCAGATATCAGGGCCTCTGCCATTCACTTTTGCCGAGGGACCGAGTACTTTCCGCTACTCTGGATCGATAGAAAGCCAGCTGTTAGTCATTTCTCACTCAGGCTACGGGCCTTTCGCCCTCTGTCATCCATGACAGCCGCGACCACTGACTAGTTTCCAGCACGGCTGTGATATCATGTCAGCTAGCGTCCACGACCGCCGCGACGTGTACCGAGTACTCTTCATTTGGTTCGGGTTTCACAGAGAATAACATCACTGGCCCGACTGAAACAACCCGCACGGTGACCTACTCGGGGAAAGATGTCCAATGGGGCACTTTGGTTATGACAACGCCTGCACCCGCGCCTGCATCGCCGACCGTTGATGGGCCGGATGGGTCATTGGACCCTTCAGATACGGCATGGTATTTTCCCTCCCCGACGAGCACCTCATGGGCTGAGGGCGCGCCATATCCAGGGACCGCGCTGGTGCTGGGAGTCTCAATGGTAGCGGCTGCGCTCATGCAGTAAGCATCAGGCGTTCAAACAGCTGTTCAGATCAGCTCGAATTGTGAGAGATGACGGGATGAGCGAGGTTGCATATTGCCATCGGCGTTGGGGCTCATCATCATTGACGGCCGTGGCATTCTTCTCGTACTCTATGGCGATGCGAGAGATCAGCCGCGAAGTTATACCCCATGTTTGTGAACACGTGCATCTTATTGGAATGAAATCTACTCCCGTCCCATTCCTGACATCCGTCTCGTGAGGATACTAGCTCCATGCGAATCTTCATGTCAAGAGCATTAAGCATCATGACGATTTTAAATCGCTGGGACATTCGAGGATATCCATGTATAGATACTAGATTTCCATTTCGTCCATCACCCTTGGAATGGGCGGCAACCGTCAATGACCTAAGAAGTTAAGGCGCAGCCAGTTGGCCCAAATCGGCGGGCGGCGGTTTCAAGTCAAACGGCGTGGCCAGGAGAGACCAGCCAATGGCGGCTCGTGGACGCGCTTTTTTGGGACTCAGCAGCAAAGTGTACTGTAGTACGCGCTGGGATCCCGAATCTGGGGGATCGGCCAGGAACCCTGCAGAACACAAGCAAGCAACCGCGCACTGCCGATCTGCATTGGCATTTGCATCAGGGGCAAAGACATGCATACCGACGAAGAAACAAAACACAGCCAGGACAGGGCCCGTCAAAGGGACCAGACGCCTCTTGTCTTCCATCCGAGTTGGACCCTTTTGTCTGGTGCACCAATTGGGCAGCAGGGCTTCTTTAAGCAGTCTGTCCCTGCGCTTGATGTCGTCCCTGTTTAGGAAAGGGGCTGATGCATACAAGAACAAGACCAAGTCCAGGTTAATTGCCCACCACTTCAAGATGGTGATGACTTCGCCATTTTGAACCTTTTTTCTCATTCTTTGATTCACTTCCACCCCAGATACCTTGTCCGTGGTGACAGGCTGCGGGTCTCACCGTGCAACACGTGGGTTGTGGTCTTTTTCTTTAGACCAGTTGGGGCGAGCCCAGCAACTGTCCCTCCTTCAAGTTCCCGACCAACGCAGGCGCTCTCTTCTACCTAAATCTTCCGGTCTTTTCTTGTCCTGTCTTTGCGTCCAATTTTCCAATCTTATGAGTTTTGAAGCTCAATCAGAACCATTTGCGTCGTTTGCTCTCGAGTTTTCCAAGTAACCTCGTGGGTGCAACTGCCATGACGCACCCCTACGCCACCATCGCCACCATCGCCACGGTGTTGGCCGTCTTCACCAACGCTGTCTCTACCATTACTCTCACACCTCCTGCAAATCTTAACCTGGGCGAGGCCAGTAAGTCTCGCCTATACTTTTGCCCTATATCATGTCTCAGGGCTGACGAGGTTCCACAGCATCTATCAAAGGTGTGGCCAAGACCATCGCCGAGGGCGCCCTGTCGTATTACCCCGGCAATGCGACGGTAAGATATACATCCCTTTAGCGATGGCTTGCTCGAGACAGCCGACCCAAATTTTTGCTTGGGAGATCGATGTAGTTCAGCAGTCTTGCCGACCACAATGTACGCCGCTTGGACCCAATCCAGTGGAAGGGCAGCCCGCTGGGACATCGACCGACCTTTGCGAGCTCTGAACCTCGAAGAGCCTGTTCGCGAACTACGAATCGTATCGCTCTAAATGACTGACTTATATCCTAGACATTCATCGATCTGCCTTCGCCTTATTACTGGTGGGAGTGTGGTGCATTCATGGGTGCCTTACTGGACTACTCTCACTATACAGAAGATAGCAGCTATGACGAACTTCTCTCTACTGCTCTCTCCGCCAACATTGGCCCGACAAACAATTTGATGATACCAAAGTATCAAGGACAAGAAGGCAATGATGACCAAGCATTCTGGACCTTCAACATGCTCACAGCAGCCGAACGCAACCTTCCACAGGTCGACGACGCAAGTGTTCCATCTTGGCTACAAGTCGCGGAGAATTCCTGGAATAGTCTTTCAGGTCGCTGGAACACGTCTGCATGTGGTGGTGGCTTGCTATGGCAGATTTTCGCAGAGAACCCCAACGGCCTCAACTACAAAAATTCTGTCAGTAACGGTGGTTTGTTTCAGATCAGCGCGCGCTTATACCGGGCGACGGGCAACCAGACGTATCTCGACTGGGCGAACAAGGTCTGGGACTGGTCGGTGGCCGTACAGATGATTGATAAGGACTACTTTGTGTACGACGGCGCCGACTCAGATAAGAACTGCACAGATATGAACCCAGTGTCCTTCAGTTACTCTGCTGGCATATATTTGTACGGCGCTGCCGTCCTTGCCAACGCCACTGACGGAGTTGCCGCTTCAACGTGGATCCAGCGAACCAAAGGTCTGCTCCAGGGAAGCAGGAGCTTCTTCAGCCCCTACAGCAACGCGACAAACATAATGTATGAGCATGCCTGCGAGACGGTCGAGCACTGCAATATAGACAGTAAGCAGCTTTTGGATACAAGCCTTACCCCTTCAAGAACAAACATACCCCATTCTCAACCTATGTAACAAAGGCTTTAGAGGCTGCAGGCTTTAAGACGGGCTATGGCCACCTTGTGGCCAAATCCCCACCGTTTTGTCCAGAAGCTTCTTCTTTGGTTCCTTGAAAGCTGACTCCGAATGCTGTAGTGAAGTCTTTCAAGGGCTATCTGTCGCGCTTCATGTACGCGTCCGCCCTGATGGTGCCATCCATCTCTGCCCCTGTAAATGAGCTCCTCAGTGCCACCGCCACGGCGGCTGCGAACTCGTGCTCGGGGGGCGATGACTCGGCGACGTGCGGGCAGAAGTGGTACGTGGGCGGCTTCGACGGAAATGTTGGACTCGGGCAGCAGATGTGCGCCCTCGAAACCGTACAGGGCCACCTGGCGGGGCAAGCCGTTCCGCCGCTGGGTAAAGGACAGATCAAAGACGTTAGGGGAGCGGCCGAGACGACGAGCCCGACGGCCTCAGACGGTGCGGTGTCTATATCCGCGGCCATCACGCCGACAGATACTAAAAAGTCGAAATCGGCGGCTGTCGCGGTGGTCCCTGGAAGCACAGAGTTCTGGAATACGTTTAGTCTGATGCTGTGCACAGTGGTCTTCGCAACGGTCTAGGGTACTGCTGCGTGGCTCTGGGCAAGTGACGGCGCGACATGAGGATTTTTCGCATGAGCGTTCCTCTGTCTTGTTATTCTTGACGTGGTAACTCGAGTGCGAGACTCTGTGGATGGAGAACACTGGTGGTGGCAGGCGTTCGTAGTGGATGAAACTCCACTTAATGGATAAACGAGTAAACAATGAACCCCCATTCAAAACTGACCGTAGTCATATTTCGCAGTGGAACAGTGAAGGCATGGGAAAAGTCAGCTGCGAAAGTACCCGGGCCTGGGATGCCGGGCGAAAGCCTCTAGTTTGTCTAATTCGCTGTTCGAGCAATCGAGTGTGGCAACTCATCTATGCAACAACGCCGCTGGCCTCCTTCTCCCTCCTCTCCTCGTCGCTGGGCGTCTCTGTCCCCCTCACCTCGCCTAGTGTCTTCCTGATGGACTCCAAGAACCGCGTGACCTCTGCGTCGGTGCCGACCGTGATCCTGAGGCATCCAAGGCAGCCGTGCTCCTTGCCCCTGAACCGCACCACGACGCCCTTTGTCTCGGCCAGGCCCTCGTAGACCGCAAGCGCCGTCTTGTTGTCCGGCTCGCCGTTGGAGTTCAGCATCTCGTACAGCAGGAAGTTGCTCTCCGTGCCGCCGCACAGCCTCCCGACGCCGGGGATCCGCGGCAGCTCGGCGATCAGCCTGTCCCTCTGCGCCACGAGCTTCGCCCTGTTCTCGCGCATGGCGCCGAGCCCTTGGGGGGACAGGGCGTACGAAGCCAGGGCGCTGGTTGGCGACGAGACGTTGTAGGGCGCCTTGAGGCTGTTGAGCATGCGTGCGACGGGTGGCGCGCAGAAGGCGGCGCCTAGCCTGATGCCGGCCATGCCGAAGGCCTTGGACAGCGTCTGCATGACGACCAGGTTGGGCCACTCGGTGACCCACTCAGCCAGCGAGGCTTCGCCCTTCTCGCTGCCCGCGAAGTCGACGTAGGCCTCGTCGAGCACCACGACGCCGTTCCAGGTTGGGTGCTCCAGGACGCGCCGGACGTCCTCCTTGGCCAGCAGCGAGCCGGTCGGGTTCCCCGGCGAGCACAGGTAGACCAGTTTCACATGGTTGGCCTCGGCGTCGTCGAGCGCGGCCAGCACGGCGGGCGCGTCAAGCTGGAAGCTCGGGGCCGGGAGCAGGGGCACGCGGAACAGGCCGACGTCGTTGACGTCGGCGGAGACGGCGTACATGCCGTAGGTGGGCGGGCACACCAGGACGCGGTCTCGGCCGGGGACGCAGAAGCAGCGCAGGAGGGCGTCGATGGCCTCGTCGGAGCCGACGCCGACGAAGAGGTTGTCCGGGGTGAGGCGCTTGTCCGTGTGGGCGCCGGTGCCTCGCAGGTCGCACAGCTGCTGCTTGAGGGCGTGCTGGTGCGGGTCCGGGTAGCGGTGCAGGCCTAGGAGGTCCAGCTTGGCCGCGTTACCGTCCTGCAGGGCCGCCGAAGCCTGCTGCGAGATGGGCGGGCCGAAGGCGTTCTCGTTGGCGTCGAGCAGGATGTTGTGCCCATCATCCTTGTAGTCACTTCGGTTGGGTATGGTAAGCCTCAGGCCTGACCATTTACGTTGGGGCGGGGGTTTGGGAGTGGGGGCCTGTCTGTTCGTGCCTACTCACTCTCTTGCGCAGCGGTACGGCTGCAGTCTGAGGATGTTTGGGCGGGCACATGTCTCGAGGTTGAAGGGGGCCATATTGACGTCAATGAGTTTTTTTCAACCTCGTCTTGAGGCCGATCAGTGACGGTCTGGGCGGTCAATCTGAAGTTCCCTGAGAGGTCAAGCTGATATTTATGAGGATTGAGGTGAGTCAGCAATGCCTTCAATTCGACATGGGCAATTGAGTCACAGCCAGGGGGGTTGTTCGTGTGAAGCCGTGCCTTGAAGCTTTTGCAGTGCCCACTATGCCGGCCCTGCGCCGTGTGCTACGGCTCCGAGCCCGGAGACGAATGAGACAGTTTCCACACACGGGCCGGCTCGTCAGAACCAGACCCTCGGGTCTATCCATGTACCTAGACTGTCTCCTGTACTTGATCGGGAGGAATTCGCATGGCGACACGGGCGGCTTGTTCAAGCTTTAGATGTGTATGCTCAGTCTCGGAGGAGGCTACCTTCATGAATAAGGTTCCTGCTAAACAGACAGACCGCTGTGTAGCTTCCAACTACAGACCGTCCGGCAATGATTATTTTGCCGCTGTTTACGTCACCAAGGAAGCGTTCTGCCGTCGCACAACTTCACGACTGTACCCATCTATTTATCTAATATGACCACATTGGGGTCAGCAGATATTGGACTTTTCAGGCCTGCCAGGGAGATGAGTCACCCTGCTAACGAGATGGATCTCGAATCTCTGCCCTACACACGAGTGCATTCTTTCCCACGGATTTGGTTGATTATAGACTTTAGCGACTTGCAACCGAGCGTCTGACAGATACTGCTTATATGATCACATTTTATCAAGTCGATTTGCTTACTTTCCAGAGCCTTGACCAAGATACACGCACCCTCCATGGATGACAATGGTTGGTTACATGCGGTAGATAATCTCGGTTCTTGAATCTGTTACGATAACAGTGGAAGCATTACTTATCAGCTGGCGGCCAGCCGGCACCAGCTACAGATAGCTTAGTCAGCAGCAGACTACACCTACACCTTCAACACTTTGGCACCCACGGTACAGTTAACCACCAACCAGAAAATAAGAAAGAAAGCAACCTATATACTACTAATTTAACCCTCACAATCGTAAAGCAAGCCAACCGACACTAATCAGTTACCTACAGGCTTTAGATTAGCAAGGTAACCATCTAAGCTACTTAGGTATTAAGTCCTTTTAGAGGATAAATCGGCAATAATATAATTATTGTCACAGCCTAAAGAAGATAAAGCTATCTAAGTTACTTAGGTGTAAACTATTATTAAAACCCCTTCCCTTATAATAAATATAATAACTTTATGTAATTAATTAATTATTTTTAGTTAACTACCCTTAAGCTAGTATAATTATAATAAACGGGATACCTTTAATAGTTAAGTCTTAAGAAATACTATATCGGCAAATAATTATAATATTCTTAAGCCCTTATAATACCCTTAAGTTTATATAACCCGTTAAGTCTTATATAGTACCCTTAAAAGCATGTAATTTAGCCCCCGTCAAGTAAATATAATAAGCCTTTAAAATAAGTAATTTAAGCCTTTAGTAGTAAGTAATTTAAGCCCCCTTTAACCCTTTATTACTTGCTTTAATACCTTTAATTTAAACACCCTTACAAGTACTTAATTATAAGCCCCTTTAAGCCCTTTATTATTTATCTTACAAGTAAGCAAATTACTTAAAATAATATATCTTTATATATTTATTTATTTTATATATTTAATACTTAATTTATACATTTAGTATTTAATTTACAACTAGTAACTTATAAAGATTATTAGGTAGCTAACTTAAAGCTTCTAGTTAAGTAAGCTATATAAATACTTTAAGTAAACCTCTAGGTACCTTTATATTAACCTACTTTAAGGTAATTACTTTAATACTTAATAACCCTCTTAATTACCTTTTTAACCGTAAACCCTTTCGATTTTAACCTTCCTTCTTGATAAATACCCTTTCTTACCGCTAATAATAGTATTATACAAGAAGAAGAAAGCTACTACTAATACTACAAAAAGAAAGAAAAATAACTCTACCTGTTAGATTATATAATAATAATATCTATTTACTAATAACTACTACTTATAGGTAAATAATCCTTAAACCGGTTACAAGCTATAATAATAAATATTATAATATTTTTTAGCCTTTAATTTAACCCTCCCTCTTAAAATATTATAAAAAGAATTACTATTAGTATTATAATTATTTATAACCTCTAAATCTTATAAGATAAAGC
>JADAZS010000220.1:0-79784 GCA_014872975.1 Diaporthe citriasiana | reverse complement strand
AACCACTTAGATATTAAATATTTATAATAAGTAATAAAAAGGGTTAAAACTAAATTTAATTACCTTTTCCCACCACCTTATTTATATTTAAATTTATATCTTAATTTACTTATAAATCCAAATAAAGGATAAGTGATATACATTAAATTATATATTAAAAGGGTTATACTAGCCCTTTAAAGTTGGTTTTATTAAATAATTTTAACACTATATACTAAGTAATTACCCAAATTCTTTAGGGTATATTAATTACCCACCACAAAGAAAAATCCCTTAATCCTCTAAAGGCTCTAGGCTTATAATTATAATACCTCCTAGGGGTATTAAGACCCTATAGCTAAGGGAAATAGACCCAGAGTATTACCCCCCAGCACTATACCTAATACTTAATATACTACATACTGGCTAAAGAGTAAGGCCAGAGCGGGAATTAAACCCAGGCTCTTTATATCCCTCACTCTCTATAGGCAAACTAGTAACCTTTATACTTTTAGCTAATTATAGCTACTATTTAATACACATTAAATCGTATACCAAAAGGGTTATATTAGCTTTCTAAAACTGGTTTTATTAAGTAATTTTAATATTATATATTAAGTAATTACCTAAATTCTTTAAGGTGTATTAATAAACTAGCTATAAGAAAGCTAATAATTTATACCTTTATAATAATATTATAATTATAAGTCTTTAATATTAGGAATAACTTTATTTAATAATAAGGAGAATAATTATCTAGGTAAGCCCTAAATGTATATTAAGGAGAAGATCTAGATTTACTAACTAAATAGGGGTAGATTAGAAATTCGGGCTCTAACGGGCTTTAAAATTAACCCCTACAAACCTTGATTAGAGTTCTCGCTTAATCAAAACTTATAGTACGGTCCTCCGTACCTAGGTAGGTACAGTACTTAGGTACAGTACAGTACAGTGGTAGGAGGGACACAGGGGGTGAGCCCCACGTTGGGATCCGATTCTCCGAACCCTGTTGGGCCGCTCCCCTCCAATACGTTCCCCCCCTTCTGTGTTGTTTTGCTGGCGTTGATTGGGCGACCACGGGGTGGTTTTCTGATTGCGTTTTCTCTGCCGTATCCAGATCCACGGCGGCGTCGCCGGTCTTGTCCTTCTGATTTCTGCTTGCTGCCTCGACCAAGAGAATCAAACTCTCACACACACACTCGCACCCCCAGCCTGTTGCAGCCTAGACGTAGACTTTTTCTGATTTGTTGTGTGCCTGGTCCAGATAGCCTGCTTACTTCCTTCTGTTTCCATTTCCATCTCCATTTTCCCCCTCCCCCGCCGTCCTTCGAGATACCCACACGTCATTACGACTGATCTACGCCGCGTCGCTGCTCGCGACAGCCTTTCAACGACCACGTCACCGAACGACTCCCGCTTCCAGAACTTCAATCACTCCACATCAAGATGGGTGAATCACGGTCAGCATGGACAACTGCATTGCGCTGCTCGACATGGGCTTGGGCATGGATGCTGACAATACTCTCAACCTCGCAGTCAAGAACTTATCGGATGGCTCAACAGCCTCCTCCAGCTCAACATGACCAAGGTCGAGCAATGTGGAACTGGGTGCGTACAGAATGGGACACGGGAGGCAGCCGCCCAACCTAAACAAGTCTCGATATGTGTCGCGCCGCGTCCCTGCGCCGCATAACCACGCTTGCTGAACAGCTTCCATGGCTAACCGGTGCTTTCTCGCCCCAGAGCTGCTCTTTGCCAGGTGTTCGATAGCATCTTCGGCGACGTTCCCATGTCTCGTGTCAAGTTCAACGTCAACACAGAGTACGCCTACATCCAGAACTTCAAGATCTTGCAGAGTTAGTACAAACCCCAGGTCCTTGTCCCCAGTCCTCTCGCTCCCCTGCTGATCACAACGCGACTCGATCCAGACTCGTTCGCCAAGCACCAGGTCGACAAATCCGTCCCAGTCGAGGCCCTCGTGAAGTGCAAGATGCAGGACAACCTCGAGTTCCTGCAGTGGACGAAGCGGTTCTGGGACCAGTACTACCCGGGCGGTGACTACGACGCCGTCTCCCGGCGGAAGGGCCAGGGCATGTCAGCCGGCGGAGCACCGCGGGCCGCGGCGACCACGGGTGCGCGGCGGGCGGCTGGAGGCACCACCCCCTCGGGCGGGCCTCGTCTCGGAGTCAAGGCGGCCCCGGCCTCGGCGGCGCTGCAGGCGGAGAACACGCAGCTCAAGGAGACGGTGGTGGGCCTCGAGCGCGAGCGCGACTTCTACTTCTCGAAGCTGAGGGACATAGAGCTTCTCGTCCAGCAGGCGTGTGAGGAAGACCCCGAGCTGGACAAGGAGGATGGCTTGATCAAGAACATCCAGACCATCCTATACTCGACAGAAGAGGGGTTCGAGATCCCCGAGGGCGAGGCCGAGGATCAGGAGACGTTTTGAAGGGGACAACTATGTGGTTGACAGTTTCCAACATAAGGGACTGACTGCTAAGACGCCTGGGCTTGGAGGGTAGAGGATGTAATGTGGCTTGGGGCCGGCAAGCATGGCGGCTTCTGAGGGCTGGGTGCACTGGGCTTGTCTTCCTCTCGGCTGCTGCCTCTTCATATTGAGCTTGAGTGAGTGGCAGCTGTGGCGGACCTTCAAGCGTACTGGGAAGCCTCGCTACCTGCGATAGACGAGGAACAAACAGAGCTCCTTGGTTCCTACTTGTGCCTCCTTCCTGCTTTGTATCCATTGCTATCTGCTTCTTGTCGCCTCACTGTGCGTGCGACGGGCGTGATGGCGTGGCTTTTACGGCCGGCGCACTACGTGGCGCGAATCTCTGCCCGATGTCTCTAATTTCTTTTTTTGGGTGGGCCGCGTGAGCTGAACACCCCAGTGCCAATGGAGTTACTAGGCCTACAACGTATTCTAGGAGTCCAGGAAGCTCCGTCGATAAGACCAAGAGTCTACTACAGTGCGGTAGCCTCTGCCCTACTCTACCTGCTCGCGGCACTTGTGGTTATCTGGTGTGGTGTTGTGTGTGCTGTGCTGTGCTGTGCTGTGCTGCGCTGTGTTGTTGCTTACTATAGCACACGGGTTATGCGGAAAAGAAATCTGGGGAATGAACCGAGTGGACTGAGTGGCCAGCTCCACGGTTGCGTTGGCAGGTGATTGTGCTCCCCAATAATGCGGGCCCGGTGTGACTGTGGAGAAGGGCGGCTGCAATCGACAGCGCATGACATGCTCCAGCTGCTACTCTCTTCTCCAACCTTGCAGCGCCCTTGCAGCCCCCTTACAGTACACCTGGGCAGTACAGCTCTGAGAAGGGCGAGCTGAGGCCAGGGGAGGGGCAATCCCCATCGCGGGCTACGCTGCTTGGGCCAGCAGTAGACACTAGACACCAGAATTTCTCCATTCAACGCCTCGCCTCGCCCAACAAAACACCCATTTGCTGCTGGCACTGCTGCGGGTTCTGCTGCCAGGTTGGCAACTACTTCCATATTTCTTTTCGAGCTTTTTAAAAGGAAGCCTGCGCAAGCAGAGAGGTTGGCTGACGACTGCTGTATGCTCACCGACCGGGATAGACAGTCTACCTAGGTGGTCTACCAGCTTTGTTGCCACTGCCGCAGCCGGGGCCACCCAGAGGCTTCAAACAAGACTACACACTCCTTCCAACACCCGCAGACAGGCAGACAGCCGCCATCACAACTTAACACCTCGAACACCCTTCCTCCCTTCGAAAGCCCGACAAAGCCTGACGCAAGACCACAATCGCCCCATTGTCTGCCTCGACACAGACGATTATGGCACCGCCCGTCGAGATCTCCATCCCAACTACCTCGGTCAACTCTCCCCCCGACTCGAAGCCCTTCACACAGTACAACATCACCCTGCGCCTACCCTTACGTTCCTTCGTCGTGCAAAAGCGTTACTCAGAGTTTGCTGCACTACACAGCGAACTCGTCAAGACGGCCGGCGCTGCCCCGCCCCAACCGTTGCCGGGAAAGCACTGGCTCAAGTCGACCCTCTCGTCGCCGGAGCTCACCGAGGACCGTCGCCGCGGGCTCGAGACATATCTCCGCGCCATCGCAGAGTCGCCCGACCGTCGATGGCGTGACACACCGGCGTGGAGGCAGTTCCTGAACCTGCCGTCCACGGGCGGCGGCAGCGCCGCCAGCTCCAGTGGCATCGGTGTCGAGGGGAGGGTGCCCGCCATAAACCTGCACGGCGCCAATGCTGCCGCCGCCAACGACCCCACAACGTGGACCGACCTACACCGCGAGATGAAAGGCCACCTGCACGAGGCGAGGCTCCAACTTGCCCGCAGGGATGCAGCCAACGACTCGGGCGCTGGCTCCGGCGCAGGGGCAAAGCAGGGCTCTACCGCTGCGGTGGAAGCCGGTGCGTCGGCCAAGAGGGCCCTGGTCAGGGCAGGTAGCCTCCTGACGGCGCTCGATGGCGGGCTGAGGGCCATGGGCGAGGCCAAGAGGCTGGGCGAGGGCGAGCTTCGGCGCAGGAGGGACCTGCTGGCCGCCGCGCGGGCCGAGAGGGACGGCCTCGAGAAGCTGAGCTCGAGCCTCGCGTCGGCGCGGGGCATCAGGGAGGGCGCGCCCAGCTCGGGCGACAAGGCGACGCTGCTCTCTGGCGCGGGGGAGTCGTCGTCTCGGGCCAGGATGGGCGGCAGGGTTCTGGGGGCGCCGCTCCCGGAGACGGAGAGGACGCGGGAGCTGGACAACGGGGGCGTGGTGCAGCTCCAGCGGCAGCAGATGCAGGAGCAGGACCAGGACGTCGATGAGCTGTCCAAGATCATCCGGCGGCAGAAGGAGATGAGCCTCGCGATCAAGGACGAGGTCGCGGTGCACAACGAGATGCTGGACCAGATGGACCGCGACGTGGACCGGGTCGAGGCCAAGATGAAGGTGGCCAACAGCAAGGCGCGCAAGCTGGGCAAGTGAGCAGAGCAGCTGCGGCGATTGGAGATCGTGTCCGTGTTCATGCCCTCGCAGGGGGGCCGCTGCGATGAACGTGGCCGTAGCAGATCATGACAGTAATGGCATTGAACGATGGTTGTATCAGGAGTACGGAGTCTGGGCGACTTGATTTGGGTATATCTCGCTCGTCAGGGAGCAGTTTGAGCAGATGCTCCACGGGGTAATAACTGTACACTGCATAGTCTACCAAGCAATTGGCATCTAAATTGAGAACTGGTTTCCGCAGGAGATACGTTGTCTCCCTGACATGGCAGCTGCTTCACCTTCCGTGGCTCTCTATCTTCACATGCTCTGGTGGTGTTGTGTTTTTGCCTCTCCCCGGCCCGGTGGCCATCCCCGCCTACAGTCAGGTAGGATCATGTCTGTGCGGAGAGTCGGTTGGCGGGATGCGATGCGATGCGATGCGGATGATGAGACATTGATGATGCGGGCAGGTCAGGTCAGGTCAGGCCAAAGCCCGCATGCAGCCTTGTCGCTTGCCGTCTCCCGTCGCCGGTCTAGCACTGTCCAACGGTTGCTACCACCGTCTCAGCGCATACGGGTGTACATGTTACAGCGTGTGAACATACAAGTACCTGATTGCCATGTTTGTAGACTACATAAGTACGGATATTATCACAGGACGGGATGTAACAGGAGCCACGGCCTGTCGCCAAGAGGAAGACGTCCACTGTCAAAGGTGCACTTCTTCCTTTCTCCTCTGCTGTCTTAGCTGGGTCATCAGGTCGTCGTGAAGGAGAGGATTTGCATGTGAAATTAATCAGCTTTCAGATCAGGTCAGGCAGTTCAAGAGCCTGCCCCTGTGTTGATCATCTACAAATCAGTATTATGCACTAACTGCTTTGGTAACTAACTATTGCAACTTGCAAGCGGCGGCTCCTTAGGCAGGTACGTCCCGAAAAAAGCACTTGCTGTACGTCATTGGACACTAAGCGATTGGTCGGGGGATGATCCTGGCTAGGACAAACCATTTAAAGGAAGCTAGCCGTGATCTGTGCGACGGTGTTGCTCCGTCAACGGTACGCGCTACTGTGGAAAAGAGGACGGAACCGCAGCAGATATCTGCAAGTGACGGACACTTTCCTGAGGAGGGGGGTGTGCAGCGTTGTTGCTTGGCTCCCGCTGCCGTTGCATCTCATATACGCAGTACGTACCGCAGTACCTGCAGTGCAGTACTTGAACGTATCGACCGCGGTGGTGGTGTTGCAGTGCTGTTACTTCACTTCCCACCCGATTGGATTGGACATGCATTATCACCCAGGGCCAGTTGACGCCCAATGGACGTATTGGGCAGTCTGGCAGTCTGGTTGCTGAAGTCTGGAGCATGGGTTCTTCAAATGATGCGCAATCTGGCCCTCTGTTCTTTGATGAGCCTTGGGACTTTTGACAGGCTGACAGGCTTGCAGGACGTGGCTGATTATGACAAGTCGGCCTGCGGTAGCGGTTGCAACCCCACACGAGATTGGAAATATGGACAGACTGTACACTACATTGACTACTGTACAAGCAGCAGTGTGCAGGCCGTCACAGTGGAGACAGTTTTCTGGGCAACAGGGCTTAGGAGTGGCGGAAGCACGGAGTGTATTATGGGCGGAGAAGATCTGGTTCCAGCAGACAGATGGGTTTATCCGTCCCATCGACTGCGCAGATGATTGGGGCCGGCCAGCAAAAGGGAAGGCTGGGGACAAGCACACTAGTCTAATTTGGCCGTTGTTTTCTGTTTCCATGTGCTGAAGAGACAGGTGGCTTTTCCTGAATCATCATTGCGGTGTGATAAAACGCCATCACACACGTGATTTAAGCATCAGACTGAGAACATGTGTGAGAGGCAGAGGCAGAAGAAGAATAAATTATGTAGCAGACTCTTGTATTTCATGTGTGCAGCAGTAAAACGAGCAGGAGAGGGGCAGGACGGTGCTGTAGAAAATCCCCAGCAAAAAGAGTGCAGGCGCCCATGCCCAGCCCGGCCCAGGCTATCCGGGAAACCCCCTGTTGGCTCGAACCCCCCACCCTCCATGAAATCTTTTGGCTCCCCCAAGTAAACACACCTACCTCACACACACACACACACACACAACTCACGAACCGCCCACACAGTCAGGCCTTGGGGCGTTGATGCAATTGGACGTGACACCACACCACAAACGGGCCTGAGACGTTAAATAACATCACAGCGAGCAAGCATCGTTCTCATCCTGGGTGGACTATTAGTCTAGCCTGTCTCCTCGTTTGACTTGACTGCTCAGTCCCCCCGCCCCCTCCCCCTGCTTGCTTTTGCACAGGGTCCTCCCCGTTCCTGTTCACCGGCCATTTTACCTGCCATCCAAACTCGACCGCCAGCTCAGCTTCGCCTGACCTTGTCGTCCACCTCGTTTCTCGTCCTCGAACTCGTCCTCGAACTCGACCCAAGGGCATTAGGTCAACAACACCCGGTGCCTTCCAAGGTCTATCCCGTCCCCGACTTCTTTAGCAGCAACCTCTAGCTTCTGGGTCCCTGCCTGCCTGCCTGGCTACCCTGGCCACCTTGTTTTCGAGTGTTCGCACAGAGTAGGGACTGTCCACTCCTGGTCGGTTCCTCGATACCTGTTCCAAGGGTCTTTTCAACCTTTCTGCATCGGCTGGCGTTTGTTTGTGCTTGCTTCACATCTTGTTGTTTTTTTCTGGTGAGTCAAGAACACCCGCAGTTGTGCTCACCACCTGCCCCGTCGTCTCCTTGGCTTCCTTCCAGTTCGAGCTGGTGGCCCTTCTCTCCACGGCACACGAAGCTGTTTTTTGTGTTTGCTGTCATCAGGTTGCCTGGGTAGAATGCTGACCATTGTTTTCCGCACTCAGTGCACGTCTAGCGACTCGAGCGTCTGCTTTCCAATGGCTTCTTCGAGATACCACTAGACTTTGATTGCGACCACAACCAACATAGCGCTCTTCGTTCCCCAGGCTATTTGCCCGGGCCCGCGTCGTCTGTCTTGCCAACCCGTTCCGCGATACCCTTCTGCGCATCTTCGACCTGTCCCACAAGATGAGCGGCCCGCCGCCGCCTCCGCCGCCGCCGCCTCACGGCGAGTCGCCAAAGACGACATCCGGTTCTGGATCAGGCCTGCCGCCCGGCAAGTACGATGTCTTCATCATACCCGAGCACTCGGCCGGCTCTGGCTTCCTATATCTGCCGTCGTTGCGCACAAACACCAACAGTTTCATCGCCGGCTTCGCATCCGCACTCCTCATGGTCGTCCTCGGCCAGAGCATGGCACCTGCCTTCCAGGCATGGTGGGCCAACTTCCAGGGCATGGGCAACGCCGGTATGCTCCTGCTCGTCATAGCAGTCGGTCTCGGGGCCTGGTCTCTCGGCCGGCAATCAAACGACAGCACGGGACGCGACGGAGCTGGAGGGGGAGGGGGTTTCTATTCCGGTGGATCGTCGATGCCCGGTGGTGGTGGCTTCAGTAGTGCTGGATCCAGCCCCCACAGCGCTCATCACGGGTCTCCCCCCGGCACTGGCCCACCTCCAGATGCCCACTCCCCCCCGCCTCCACCAGGTGGGTCGAAACCCAGTGCGAATCAGTCCAATGGCTCGTATCAGCGACCGCCACAACCACCCCCTCAACCTCAACCCCAGTCAACTAAACCACAGGCAGAGACACCAAAGAATTCATGGCAGAAGGCCAGGGACGAGGTCCGCCGCAAGGAGGAGGAACGCAAGGCCAAGGAGGCCGAGGAAAAGCGCCGCGCCGAAGCTGCTCAGAGGCTCAAGGAGCTTAGGGAGAAGGAAGCACGAGAGCGAGCTCAACGAGAAGCCGAGAGGATGCGCCGAGAACAAGAGGCCAAGGACAAGCTGGCACAAGAACAAGCGGCAAGGGACAAGGAGGCCAAGGAGAAGGAGGAGAAGGACCGCAAGGACAAGGAGCAGAGGGAGACTCGTGAGAAGGAGCTGAGGGAGCGCCTCGCAAGGGAACGAGAAGAGAGGCGCAAGAAGCTCGAAGAGGACAGGAGGAGGAGGGAGGAGGCGGGCAGCCAGGCCCGCAGTACTTCTTCCTATGCCTACTCGGGCGTTGGCGAGAAGACAAGTCCCTGGCCCAACGGCAAACCACCCACACCATCTTCCCCTACTAAAAAACCCCCTCCCCCAACAGCAAAGACATTCGTCGGCGACGACTCCGACGCCTACTCCTACCGGCCGTACGACCAGCCGAGGCGGCCTGCCCGCCGCAATTCCAAGTCAGACATGTCTGAGTCGTCGTGGGCTCCGTCTCAGTCGACGGCGCGTACGTCGCCGCCGCCGTCTGTCCGCGGGCCCTACTCGACCAAGGACCCCGACAAGATCGTCATCAAGGCGGTATACTGCTTCATGAACCAGTTCGCCAAGACCCCGGCCTCCCAGCTCGTATCTGGGGTCGGCACCGTGACGGATGGGCTCATCCTCCGGATAACTACAGAGGGCCTGTTCATCGACGACGACATCCGCGGCGTTGCGCAGCGTGAATGGGACGTCAAGGCCTGGACCCTCAAGATGGTAGAGGTATGGTGTCCCGTGCACTTTTTGACTGGTGCGATTGCTGCGAATTCTCCATCCCCGACCGGTTCGAAATCCTCGTCCAACCCTGCTTTGAGTGCGAATCACATCAGTACTGCTTTCTTTGCCAAGGTGGTGGGGGGAGGGGCCCGGCTGCGTGCTGCGGAGAGGGGCTCGCCAAAGTCGCTGTCAGGCGATGAGGCGGACGCCTACCTCGCCGACGTTCTGCGCTCGTGCAAGGACTCCTGCCGCCTCGGCGACTGTGCGTCCAAGTTTGCTGCTTCGAATCTGCCTGGCTCTTCGGGCTACCACGACGACGCCTCCAGCGTTACGTCCGGCTCGACCCGCGTGACTAACAGCACGGCACAGACTGGGGATTGGAAGGCCAAGGGGCTCCATCTCCTCCGAGCGACGATCCGAGACCAGGAGGGCAAGAGGTACATGTTTGTCATCGGTGAGGAGGACGGCTGGAAGGTCGCTGTGGGACTGCAGCGTCTGAGGCGTGGCACCCAGGTCCGGGCCTTGGGGGTTGCGGGACTGAGCGGCCTCGAGACAAAGAGCACGCTCGAGATGCTTGGCTGGGGTTGAGGAGCCTCTGGTCACATGTTCGAGGGCCTAGGGTTCTCCTACCTCGAGCCTAGCCACAATCTCCATCCGACGGCCGCAAGAGCTGGGGCGAATACTATGAGGTCCCATCTGAGCAGAACATCACGACGGTCGCGCTCCGACTCAGAGGCGCTGTGGTCGAGGATGTTGAGGACTGCCTCACGACGAAGTGAAGGAAACGACAGAAATGACAGAAATGATGATGAAGCAGAGGACTTGATGCTGTGAATGATGAAGGCAGAAGCAAGCCGTGTTGGATCCTGGATGACGTGCGGAGGGCCGCTGTGCTGAGTTGAAGTACCACAACGGAAAGTTGATGGCAGAAAGGGAGGAATGTGCGGACACGCTATGGGGAAACTGGATCCATGGGTGCAAAATTCCAAGTTTCTGTTGTTCATACCCCCTTCGCTCGATTGGGCTGGACATGCATTCCACACGAATCTCGGCCGAGGATACGGCCAATGAGAATGCCTTTCGAATTTTTTAACTCATATTCTTGAGAGCGGTTATAGTCAAGACCATAAATATGTACTTGGCCGCGCTGGCCTGCCCCGTCAAAGATTAACATTGAAGTAAGAGAAATCTGGCCCGGCTCTCCCGCCCTCTGGCCTTCTGCCGCCACACTGCCTGAGTCTATTGCTTGCCCTGCAACTTGGACGCCACAAAGTCTGCAGCTGCAGGTACATATTGCGTTGAGTAAGAATAGTGAAATGGCGTGATGAGCACACCGTTCTGGCAGATGTTGTCTAGGGGGTGACAGAAGATCTTGCCGCTTCCAGCTGGGATATTGGCGAAGGATTGACCGTTGTCTGGACGCCTCTCGTGGTCAGCAAGCCTGCGTGATCTGCAGAGCGAGAGCGAGGTTGTCTATGTACGTACCTGGATCACCAAACGTGACAGCACCCGCGATCATCTGTGCGGTCTCGGCTGGCAGCAGCTTGGCTGCGTTGTGAACAAGTTGTCCGCCCTGGCTATAGCCTGATAAGACGACCTTGGTATCAGGGCAGTTGGACAGTGCCTGCTGGGCGAGTTGAGCCCTGATATTCCCCGTATTCTGTTAGCCATCGTCCCCTCGGGGGCCTATTCGGCGCAAAAGTCGAGTGATGACCCCCTCAAGTGCTCTGGAACACGCCAGGTAAAACCCCCACTAGAGTTCTTGGGATTGCTTACATCTTGGCGCTGCCGGCTGCGTCGCCGCCGCTTAACACACTCAAGAAGGCAGCTCCGTATTCCACGCCCTGTACCGCCATATTCGCGGCGCCGACTCGTTTCGCGACCGCCTGGAAGAAGGGCGGGCCCGTTGCCGTGCCGACGTTTCCAGTCTCGCCGGAGCCGCGGGCAAAGATGATGGTCAGGGGCTTACACGCCCCGGAAAGCCCATTCTGAGTGTCACCTGTGAAGTCGCCACCCGAGCCACCTGATGTGAGCAGGTTGGTTATGGAGCCGAGTATGGGCAGTGGGGAGGAGAGAGTGGAGGTGGCTACTGCGGAAGCCAGGAGAAGGGATTTGAGGGAAGGCATTATGGCTGTGTGGCGTTGGATATATCTTAGAATAGGGCGAGGAAAGTGGAGCCAGGACTGCTATAACAACCTCTGGAGACTGAGGCACTCAACGGAGAGAGACTCATATTTGTATCGATGCTCTGCACGTCCCAAGCAACGGGCTCGTGATGTTCCGCCTCGCGGAGTGCTGTGCGCACCTGTCACTGCAGAGCAGTATTTCTCGGCCCACACCTCACTAAAGAAAGTGAAAGAATTGTTCCACATGAATAGTTCGCTTCTTTCCTTCGACGGCAATGCCTAGCGTCAGAAGCTCCCGTAAAAATTGACCATCAGATTAGCGCCGGAAGAGAGGCATATTTGTCAGGTAGCCCCAAGTTCTGATCTCCATCCACGAGATACCAGCTTTTAGCCCGGTACCACCAGCGCGTGCGGGCCGCATGCTCGGGCCCTTCCACGGTCCACAAGGACTGACAGGTCGGGCACATGGAATCAAAGACCGGACGTTCTAGCCCATCCGAAGGGTCTGGAAAGGCGGCACTGAAAAGATCTGTCCCCAAATCGGCGCTGTGTGTGCCTGGGCTAGTGAGATGGGCCACTTCCTGGCTCCAATAGAGCAGGCACCGTCCACAACCCGTCTGCTGGATTCGATGGTGTGCGGTCCAGCCCTCGTGGGCTCAGGGCCACGTTCCGCGCACTGGTCAAAGGTCAAGAAAATGGCATGGGCATGGCTCAACTAAGTTGCAGTAGCGAGTATCTAGTGGTCGGTTTTGCTCATTGAACGAGACATTGTCGCTGATGGGCGGCGATCCAAAGCGGACAACGTCGTCATAGAATTACAGTATGTGATGAAAATGGTGGAATTTCATGTGCAAGATCGTCGGGGCATGTAATTATGAGTCATGAGAAGTAGGCGTGTGTGTTTAGTTGTAGTCTACGTAGACGATGCAGTCTCGATCCGCCCTGAGTCGGCAGCTGAGCAGAATTATACACTCGACAACATACAGCCGGAATGTGGAATTCAGCGAGGCATACGGTTGTAGCATTGTTTTTGAAATGATTCTCTTTCAAGCCCACTTGTCTAGCGGCTGGAAGACAACCGAGTATTCATGTTCTTCAAGTCTCTCCCAACCAAGCCAGCCCTGGAGCACGTCATGGCCGAACTCGGTCGGTTTCTCGAGGAGAGCCCAGTGCCCACCTGTTCTAATTACAATTTTCAAGTTCGGTAGCAGTCCAGCTTCAATTTGCAGCTATAAGCCAGCAGGTCTGCATACGTAGTCTTGCTCACCGCCCCAGAAGAAGGCACTGTACACGAACGATGGCGGGGAAAACCTGATCCAGGGCTACCGGAATGGTCTCTATCTTGGAATTGGACTGGCTAGCTTGGCCATTGTCTTATCTTTTGCATTTTTCAGGATATCCAAGGACCTTAGAGAGGGCTTACTGTGTGAAGGGACCGCCTACTGCTCAGAAGAGTACGTATACGGATTAAAAGCGAAACCACTTAGAGAGGGCTGGGGTGATGTCCCTAAGGCCTCAAGCACGCATGTTTAGACTTTTTGATTGTTTGATAGACGCTCGTAGTGAATCTTACTCGGGTCCATCCAACACATACGGCACATAAGAAGCGGTAGATGGCAAAGGCATGCGACGTTGGATTAAATTTTCAAATCTACGGCATACTCTCAGAGGCAAATGGGGTACCTGAATGTCGACGGGGCGACTCGAGTTTGTTGTCCTACGAGATATCTTATGTGGGAACAGAAATTCGACAGCAAAAACCTTGGGTTCTTTTTGTGGCAAGTAGGCACAGGTATGGAAAGCTCAAAAGGGATGTGTACAACTCGAAATAATATGAAAGTCGGCGAACTTCGGCCAGTACCTCACTACGGTCACAGGCTAGGGTGATGTACCTACGTGCCCACGCCGGCTTATCGCGCGCCGTCTTGAATTCATTGCGAGACAAATCCCAGAGACCAGTCCGGGCTCACCTTGACGGGCCAAACGATGACTTGATAGACAATCCGCCACGGATGTCGGAGGAGACCGTCTTCGTAGGCGGGGATAGAGGCATCGCAGGCTGCACTTCCTTGGATGGAGCACTGCTGTTGGTCGACCGAATAGCGACAAATCAGCTGATGCTGCCTAACTAAGTAGTCATTGAGCCATCCCACTGCTGCGTGACCGCGCCTCGTCCTGCCGGTGTGAGCAAGTTTCGCCCTTGGGTCTCTCCACAAATGCAGGGGTCACACGAAGGCCCTGCTGAGCAAGTTTTGATTACTCCCTCCACCAATGGATGCATCAGCTGAGGGCAGCCGCCAGGTAAGACGACTCTCAGCATTCTCTGGTAAAAGGATCATTTGTTCCGCCAACATCTGGAACTTCAAAAGTTCAGTTGACCTGGTAACTTCGCCTTCATCCCTCATCCATCCGAACATGGGAGCCAAGATCGATGCACTAAGCCATGCTTTTGATTTCTGCATTTCGACAACGGCGTTTGGTCTCTTCTTGACCTCTTTTCTTGGAGATTATCGACAGAAACTATGGTATAGGGGCGGCATCGAGGGCTGGAATTCCAGCCCAACCGAGAGAATCCACTGCGACCTACCTGGACACTGCCATGAGTTGCCCGAGCCGCTTGTCTGGTCTCAACAGTAAGTATATCCTCCTAGCTTTCCTCTGGACTTTATCGGCTGAGTCTGCGGTCTTGTCTCTTTGTTGTAGACTCACCGAAGCTACGCTTGCGGTTGCCCTGCTGTCTTCAAGTTTGTTCGTCACTCGCATTGTCTTGGGAGTTTCTCGGCAGATGACTCGAACCACCTCAATCATATACGACAGCATTCTTGCCTTTTTCTGGATCCGCCTCCTCTTTTCCCAGGCATCAGGCGATTTCTCGGATCCACGACACCCGAGCCCTTGGCCATGGTATCTGATGCGGACATGTCCAACAGACACAGCTGCAGCGTGCTACGTTGCTCAGGCCAGCTTTGCCGTATCGGTACTCGCGGCTCTTTTCTATGGCGGACGATTTGTAGCTGCGGGTATAGAAGTAGTAGTGGTGTGGATCAAGGCTCAAGAGGATGGGTATCAACACGTTGCCATGAATCCAGACTTTGTGGACGAGGAGAATGGCCTCTGCCCGGACTGCGCCGCGGCGAGCGAAAAGGAGCGGTATCGGTATTTCTATGAAGAGGCTTTAAGTCCTGTGCTAGCCTTCTTTCCAGAAGATGCGAGGTAGAATCATACCATCCAGGGTTACTGTTCGCAAGAAGCAGGTTCACAATACTTCCGCCATGACAATCTAGTCCATTGTCAATACGGCTGTGGTGCATGTGAGGTTTGGGATATGGACAGCTTGGGCCAGCTTCAACCGCGATGAAAGCCGTGAAAGTCTATGCACAGGTCCAGCATTGAGCCTCTGCCGCTGTGCCGCAGTCCTCGTCAACAAAGGCCTTTTGTGGGTAAGGACACAAGATGCGATGTTGTACGGCTCCGGCGGGATCCGTGACCTCCACCGGCGTGTTTTCTGGCTCAGTCCCGTTCTCAACCCATGCTCTCAGCTGATCAAAAAGGCTCGTCGGGTCTCCGCTTCGTCCTCCGGTGCAATGACTCTGCCCGGGCACCTCAAAGTGGCGGTAGAAGTCATGGACGTTCGGAATGAGGTTCGAGACTTCATTGTAGTATTTGACCGTGGTCTTCGGTGGAATCGTCACATCATTCTGTAGACTAAATCAGAAGCTGGGATCTCGCAAACCGAAAGCCGGGAATATCGCAATTGGACAGACACTTACGAGACCATGAAATGTTACAAGCTTTCCGCCGGCGTCGCAGAACGCAGATAGATCCGCATCCTGAGTACCGATAATAGAATCATATCTTTGGCGGCCCTGGTGAGCTAGCTTGTCGAACTCGGCGTGGCTCAGATTGGTCAAGTCGAAGTCCGCGTCTCTCGCAATGAACAACGTGAACCATTTTGCAGCGATAGCAAAAGGCGAACCCACGCAGGATCGACCTGTACAATCAGTCCCCGCGACACCAACAGTCAAGTCGGCACCTGGATTCAGTCCGAACCACGTCTGAACGCCCTGCGAATTGCGCATTCCCTGCCAAGTCGCGTTGACAACAGCGGCCGCCACAGTGGTCACAACACGTGCCTCAGAACAATTGGTGGCACTTCCCACCAGGTCGAAGGGTCGAAAGCTAGCCAGACAGTTGTCAACATCCGTGATGATACCGTCGACTACGCCATCCAGGCCATCGCAAGCCGAGACCGCAGCTGCCGTGATAGCCTGCAGCTCGCATGCATGGGGAAATTCGCCCAGCATGTTCATGAATTGCTGAGGCCACAAGAAGCTGGGAAAGATATCATTCCAGTAAATCGCAGGCGCTCCTGCTGCGATGCCGTCGAAAGAAGTGGGATAACGCTGAGCAAGCATCAGTCCCTGTCGGCCGCCTTGGGAACAGCCATTGAAGTAGGAATAGTCAGGTCCACGCCCGTAGTAAGACTTGATCAGAGCTTTTGCTAGAATACCCTGTACTACAGATTAGGTTTCAGTGTATAGCTAGTAACCAGTGTTGAAACTCACCTCATCTTCCAGTGAGACCGATGCAAAGTTTTGCAGAGCATAGAGGTTCACATTGCCAGGACTCAGAAGTGCCCACGGGGTAGCATCGAGGGCATTCCCCAGGCCGGCATCGGTCGTTATCGTTGCGTACTCGTCAGCTATCGCCCCAGCCATGGCAGTATAGAAGTCACCCGAGCGCCCAGCAACCATACCGCCTCCTCCCACGGCCTGAAGCCGCCCATTCCATCCATCGGAGGGAAGCCAGGCTTCAACGATAACGGTATCATCCTGACCCGGGTGGGTATAGGTTACCGTGACGTTGCAGAAATTGGCGTTGTTCACCTCCACTGCTGGCTGAGTGAACCGAACTGACGAGGGAACGGAAATGCTATAGTTGGTAACAATACTTGTCTCCAGGGACAGAACCTCGGCACCAAACACGGTGATGTTGCCGAAGGTCGCAGGTACACATGCAAGTGCCATGATGATCAATAGAAAGATGTGGCAGTTGCAGTACAAGCAGGCACGTCTAAGATTACTCACAGCAAGAAAAGAGAAGAATGCCTACATATCTATGATCCCTATCTATACCCAGGTGAAGACGTCGCTCGGATCAAAGGTTGCTACTGCCTTTTGCTCGCATTCCATTTGTGGCTTGTCCTTAGATGAGTAGGATCATTGATGACCTTGACCTGCATAATCAATTTCCCATGAGGTACACATGAGCGAGCAAAAAGGGCCAAAAAGGGCCCCAATGTTCGGATTTCAGCGCGAAATCACTCCGGTGGGACATGTACAACAGTGATGGAGGTATTGCCAAGCTGCTACTTCTTTAACGAGGTGCATGATGCTTGGCACTAACGAAGGAAGTTGAGCAAGTTAATTAATCAGCTCGAGCATGCTCACATGCACTCCAGCTTCTGTAGTCAGCCAAATCAGTTCTCCCTGTCCGCCGGTCTAATGTTTGGACTTCTAAGTAGGATATCGAGAAAGACGCTAGGTTGATACTTACTCTTGTTGAGATCAGCTATACCCAGATTCTCTTTGAGATTTAAACCGGGGCCCGGGGGGGGGGGAGCATCCCTGGCAAACAAATCAACGCGTCTGGACCGGCTGCAGGGACGCTGACAATCAAATGACGGCGCCGGTTGGCATTGGACAGCAGACGGTATGCCTCAAGTCTTTCTTATATGGTGCCTCTGACTACGTGAATGATATGTGTGGCCTAAACTAGTGAACAAGTTTCATGAGATGCTGGCAATCGAATGTATGTGAGACTTTAATAGATGCCTCATCTCGTTGTTTGACTTTCCACCCATACGTTACTCCAACTACCGAGTTGACAACTCAAGCTCACCACATGCAGTATCAGACCTCACACAACACCAACCACATATGATAACACGAAGGGCAAAGCAGCAGCACTCCCACGCTTATGCTATGGTGGGGTTCCGCGTGGAGTTTAATGTTAACGGCTTAAAAGAAGAGACTGCGGCTCTCCGGGGAAAGCTCATCGTAATACCACTGATCCACACCTGCTGCGCTGTGTCACCCCTACATAGAACGCGTTCAAGTCCGAACGAACAGCTACAGATGAGTCGTCAGGACCGAGTTGCACAAGGAATGACACCGACGGCCAACTGCTCCTGGTCACTTTGTCATGACGAGACCAAGTCACAATGGGCGCTTCGAAATAATTGAGCATGTCGGCTAGTGGCGAAATATTGCTCTCGAGACAAGCCTCATCCGCCATCGTTGATCGTGACATCGGGCGGACAGGTGCTCTCTTGGACTGCGTGTCTGGATGGAATGAATAGTATAGTATGCCTCTGCCTCCACAATAAGAACTGGCCGAACAGTTAGTTCTCATATGGCAACAGTCCTCATGCTAGCTTTTGCCCACTACTTTACCGTTTGCAGGGCAGTTCTAGCAAGAGACATCGCCCGATATTCCTCGGATTCCTTTTCTGAGTGGGATCGACACGTGATGCTGTTTGACATGACAGACAAGCCTTCTGCAAACTATTTCCTGCGACGATCTGCCGTAAGCAGTGAGACTTTATCTTTTCCTTTCCACCATGGCGTTGGAGCTGTTTGCCTTCCCTCTTGGGAAGTTTGGCTCAGACGTGTCGGCCAACATATGTCGTGCTGGTGCGACAGTGCCATACTACATATGTACACTTCACCAGCCTGAATCGGCAGGTCGCCTTCCTCTTGTGTCGACCATCCTATTGGCTCCTGAAAGCGGGCCATAAGCGATCATGATATCACGTTATGAAGACACCACCCCGGCACCTGAGAGAATTTCCGAGGAATAGTCCCAAGCTTCTTATCACGAAGAGCACCCTACCTTGTTCACCAGCTTAGCATTCATCCTTTCGGCAGGTCCCTGGCCGGGGGTCACATCGCGTGCCGAGCCTTCTGCCGGTTAGGTCACTTGGCTTGCTCTTGGCAGGCGCCACCGAGAGCCTAACTCTGTCTGTAATCTCCATGGACACACGAGCATAAACCCAAGCAGTCAAATCAAGGTGAAGATGGGGGCAGATGTGCGATGAAAGAAGTAAAAGTTTGGAAAGAATAACACCTGTTGAACAGCCTGTGTCTCATTGTCTTAGTCACGAGAACTTGGCCTAGTACCACAGCAACATATCAGGGACGCCGACGGGATCCCGCAGCTGCTCAGATCCCAGGCAGGCGATTTGCCGAGCCAGTCCAGATGACGATGAGTTAGGTGGTCGCACTGCCCCAAAACCATAAGCCCAGGCCAAAAGAGGAAGGTCTCAATAGCAAAGTTAAACATAAAATTAGAGTTCTCGTGTACATGGCAGTGTACCATGCGCAAGAGAGGCAGCTGGGCAAGCTTGACATGGTCAATCAACAACCATTCCCAAAATTCCCTCCCCGCAGTGGCACACACACCTAAGCAGTGGGCTCAACATCTGCAATATACTAGATCTATAAACAGCAAGCCCTGCCCTCCTTTCTGTTCCCTGAGAGAAGCTTGTCTGAACGACACTCCCCCCTCCGGTCTTGGCTTACCCTCCCTGCCTCTCAGCATTTCAACCGGTTGCATCTTCGAGGCTGTCCGGCATCTCTACATCTCATCGCAACTAGGACAGGTCGGCGTCGAGTCCGCAAGTGAAGACACACGGCCCCAAGATGAAGCATTTCGCACTCCTTCTCTCTGCCCTCTCACTGGCCATCGCCAGCCCCTACCCTCAACCCCGGCAGGTCTCCTACGATGGGTACCAGGTCTTTCGTGTGCCCGTCGGCCTTGACGCATCCAAGGTCACCGAAATTGTGGACAAGCTGGAGTTGGACACCTGGAAGGCCCCGAACAAGGCCGGAGCTTTTGCCGACGTTGTAGTGTCTCCTGACAAGTTGCAGGCGTTCAATGAGGAAGTTGCCGGGATCGAAGGCATCGAGGTGATGCACGAGGACCTGGGGGCCTCCATTGCGGCCGAGCAGGAGCCTGCGAGCGAGGTTTTGTTGGACAGAGCTGCGGCCGCGATCAACTCGACCTGGTTCACAGCATACCACACGTACGCACAACACCTGTCGTTCCTGAGCGGTCTTCAGGCTCAGTACCCCAGCAACTCGAAGATCGTCACCTCAGGCAACTCGCTCCAAGGGAACACCATCACCGGTATCCAGATCTACGGAAGCGCAGGCCCGAATGTGAAGCCCGCTATCATCTTCCACGGCACTGTGCACGCTCGAGAGTGGATCACTACCATGGTATGTGAACTTGCTTCCCCTTTTCTTGTCTTGAGGAATATTCTACTGACCTCACAAAGACCGTCGAATACTTCGCCAACATCCTCCTGAGTGACTATGCCACCAATGCCGAGACCAAGGCCTTTGTCGACAAATACGACTTCTATTTGTTCCCGGTTGTCAACCCTGACGGTAAGCTCTCAGTTGAATCCTGCGCACCCTTCAAGCGTGACTTGTGAATACGTTGCTAATGCGTGTCACAGGTTTCATTTACACACAGACTGACCGCCTGTGGCGCAAGAATAGGCAGTCGACCTCGGGGAGCAGCTGTCTTGGTCACGACATCAACCGCAACTGGCCCTACCAGTGGAACGTCGCCGGTGGTGCCTCGACGAACCCTTGCGCTGAGGACTTCAAGGGCTCTGCTGCTGGCGACACCCCGGAGAACAAGTCACTGAGGGACAAGATCAACGCGATCAAGGCCCAACAGGGCGTCAAGCTCTACATCGACTGGCACTCGTACTCCCAGCTGTTCATGACGCCGTATGGATACAGCTGCTCCGCCACTGCCACCAACAACAACGAGCTGCAGTCTCTGGTCGGCGGTGCCTCCAAGGCCATAGCCTCGCTCTACGGCACGCAGTACACCTATGGCCCCATATGCACGACCATATACCCTGCGACCGGCTCCAGCGTGGACTACGTCCAAGATGTGACCAAGGCAGACTACGTCTTCACCGTGGAGCTTCGTGACACCGGCAATAACGGATTCGTCCTGCCGGCGAACCAGATCCTTCCCACCGGCCAAGAGTCGTACGAGGGCGTCAAGTACCTGCTCCGAAACATAAAGTAGTCAGGTTGACTGGCAGTTGTGAGGTTAGGGTAAGCGCCCGCACGCTGTCTCGACATGAGACGGAATCAACCTAGAACCAACGGACGTACATAGTAGCAGGGGTACACGTATATATGTAGTCAGTAAAATATAGAAAATTCCCAGACGTTAAAGACTGAGGTCTTTGAGTGTTTACCACTGCGTGAAGGGACCGCCCACCGCTCTAGAAGAGCATATAGATGGATTAACAGCGAAAACACGTAAAGACTGGGCCGCATTTTGACTAGACAGTGGTTTCTTTCTTCTTCTTCTTTTTCTTTTTTTTGGGGGGGGGTGGGGGGCTATTCGTTTCTATCTTTCTTCTTCTCTGTCTATCTTCTCAATAACAAGGTAAAGAAGAGAACAGCTCTTTTGACGGATCTTGTACAGGGTGAAGCTCACTTGAGCATCTTATGAACCATCCTAGGTAAATATGTGGATAGCATTTTGGACTCCATCCCTAGTCCCCTATCACGACATGAGCGCCCTCATTTTCTGAGCTGCCACAAGCTCGGTCTAAAGTTTTTACGATGTTTATGTCTGTGAGATATGATCTGCATAAATATCAAGTTCCCTGCATAGAATTTATCGCTACGCAAGATTGATTAATACGAAGACTTTGAACATTTGAAAGCAAAATGAGCTTGGAATTTTAAACCGGGGTCCAACTTTGGGTAGCGGCGAGCGAGCTGCTGCACCCGCAAAGCATAAACAGGCATCCAGGTAGTCCCGAATATTGCCCTACATACACGTTGTACATCCCGATCCTGTAGCATTCTGGCAGACTGGCAGGGCAGCACATGCCATCCCAGTCCTGTCGAGTTGCACTGAGGAAAAACAAAGGTTATGCAATGCACAGACGGTGAGAAGGGCAGCCCCTGAGGGAAGACAAGAGATGCACCATCTGTGCGTTGTTCACGCCGGGTCGCAGTAGCATTCGCCAATGACCATCAGATAACGGGTGATAATGGCTGGCACTTGTTACCGTGTAACAGTGACCAAGGTATCAGTGCAGGGCGGGCATGGCAGGTGTGCGTGTCTTCTTGCATGTATAGATAGCTTCACCTATATCCACAATGCGTATTAGAACGGATGATGGTCCTGATGAAGAAACCTGGGGCCGCCAACAGAGACACTTGCGGGCTCGGCATTGTGGGCTATCGATATCCCAAGCTCGAGAATGAGGGGCGGGCGACAGACGGCACCGGGGAACGACGGATGCCAACGTGTTTCCAGGACCCCCCCAGACGGCCAGGGCAGCTTGGCCACTGTACGCACATGACTCGCCAGCATCGGAAAAGACCACCCTACCAAAAGATTTGATGGAAGCCTGACTCCCAGGCTCCCACATGGCGTACCCGAAGATGTGGTTCCCGGAGAAGCTTCAATACACTAAAACGGTCTCGGAAATCCGAGCATGTGGGAGTGCCGACCTGGGACGGAATGCTAGCGTCCCCCCCGAGCGAGGAGCCGGACCGCACGCACAGAGACTCCCGGTCCCTTTGTGCCAGACACAACAACTGGCAATTGTTCGTCTTATGGGCGTCCCTGTGACGACTAGTGAAGCGTCCGTGAGGCGGCTAGATAGATACCTAGCTTAGCCCAGGGCAGGTACCGTACACTAAGATCGGGAGGTCGCCGAGCTGTGAGCAGATACCGGACGGATGAGGGGATGAAGGGATGGACGGAGGGACAGACAAGCAGACAAACAGACAAACATGAAACCTCAGGATTGTTCTTACTTTGCGCTTATTTTCGTCTCCGTCCTTGCACATGTGGAAACAAAGAAAAGAACCTTGCGACCCCCCCCCGGGACCTTGGCGAGGATTGCGCGATGTTTGCCTGGGGGGCATATCGCCGTTCTGGTATTGGCTCGACTCCCCGAATTATGGCCAGGGTGGTGGCAGATATGCCTCTTGTCGACTGCCCAAATTTACGTAGTACTACGAATGCTTGCTTCATGAGTCGAAGACCCCCCAATGGAGGACCCAGTGGGTGAGGCTGAGGTGGTTTTGCGTCGGCGATGGATAACGTGGGAAAGCGGAGCTCTGTCCACGTTGAACGTCGCGGTTCAGAGGAGATCCACACACGACTGACAAAAGCCCACTTGGGAGGCGGGGAGGCCCCGTCGGCCCTGACGCAGGCAAGCAGACAACGGACGTACAAAATACCCGGGGCCCGTCCTGGGGGGGGGGGCAGCCTTGATTGGGCTTCGTGCGAGGACAACTTGCAGCTCATGTGCTGGGGTTTCTCCATTTGTATAAGCGCCCCGAGTGCGGCCTGCAAGAGTTGGCTGGCAGCGTCGCGGCGCAGGAGGATGAAAGCAGGATGATGATAGTGTAGGCGAAGCACTTGAGATGCAGGTCGGAAGCCCGGGATTGTCTGCACATCTTTTTTTTTTTTTACTGCAGTACCTACACTACTGTGTACGCGGCTACGGTCCACCGTGAGTTGCTATCCGGTGCAGTGCGTCCTAAGCCGTGTCAGGTCCCGAACCTAGGCCCCTCTGGGCAATAGAACAGCCCCTTTTTCGAAGATCCGAAGATCCCCCAGACTCTTCCCGTGGGCTTCCTGCACGTCGGTCCAAAAAAAAAGTGCCCAACTAGATACAGTTCTGTTGCGGGCAGTCTTTTACGCACCTCGCTGCGGCCAACCGTTTCCTTGTGCGACGGCACAGCACAGCTGCGCCCAGTCGGTAGTACGACACCCTCATGGGATCTCGACGGATTCCGCGAGCTGCACGATGGCGCCAGTGATACACATCGCGGTTGGCTGCTCCGCTCAGGCCCGATAACTGAGCTGAGCACCTGGGCAATTCCCGTCAACCCTGCGGTTCGGTATGTACCGTCTTTTGCGATCCAAGATTGACGCGTGATCTCATGCAACATCGGAAGAGGGAGAGAGAGAGAGAGAGAGAGAGAGAGAGAAAATAGCTCGCTAGTCTGGGATGCTTGGTTTGTAATGTATTTGTATTTATGTATAGTACATTGACTTTTCTACTGTAGTAGTGCAGTGCGTGGCTGGAGGTTGATGTAGCTTGGCCCGGTTAGCATTTCAAATCCTCTGCACAGACGCCCTCCTCACATGAACGACCGGCCCGCCCACGAACCACGCATTTCCCCTTCGCGCCGTTTCCTGGCTTGCTGTGCTGGCTTCCTGCCGGCTCCTGCTGGGCCTGTTGGCAATGCTGGCCCTCGCGGTATGCAAGAGGAGCAGGCCCGTATGCGAGGACGGAGGGGCCACCAGGGGCCGGCACAGGGGTCAAGGCCCGAGGCAGGTTGCGTTGGGACTGGATGACAAGGTGATTTGCATTCCCATGAGGTCTTGTCGTCGCTTGCGAGTCGTCGCGACTCACGCACACGCAGGTCAGGATCCGGGAAGAGGGCAACCCAACGCTGCTCCACACGGGGCAGGTTTATACACTCTGCCCCCCCCCTCCCTCTCGCCGTGCGACCTTTACCCACAGCAGCAGCAGCAGGCAGTACATATTCCAGTACATCTTCTTGTACATACATATGAGACAGACAGTTGGCTCTTTCTGGTTTCACTACCTTCTGCTCTCCTGCAGTCTGTCTGTCTGTCTGTCTGCCTGTCTGTCTGTGTCTACGTCTGTCTGTCTCTGATGCTCCTTGGCATTTGATAACCCCCTCCAGCAGAAATATCAGCCGGCCTAGTACATCTATCCATCCGCCTGTGCAGGCCAGGACAGTCTCAAGATGAAGATCCTCTTCATATGCACAGCGCACAACTCCCTCTCCCAGAGGCTATACCTCGCCCTCTCACAGCTCCATGCTGTCACCATCGAGTATGCCCTCTCAGACGATAGCATGCTGGAAGCCGCCCGCCTGGCCAAGCCGGACCTGATCATCTGCCCCTTCCTGACCTCCCGCGTGCCAGCCGACTTATACGACGAGTACCTGACCCTCATCGTCCACCCGGGCCCCCCAGGTGACGCCGGCCCGTCCTCCCTCGACTGGGTGCTCATGGGCGATGATGGCTCTGAGCCTGATGCCGCACAACTCCTCAAGAAGGATACCCTGAGCGAGAAGGGCCGGCCATATTGGGGCGTCACCGTCCTCCAGGCCGAGGCCGAACTCGACGCCGGGCCCGTCTGGGCATATGAGCAGTTCCCCGTCAACATCGACGACCAGGGCCTTACCAAGTCGGGCCTGTACCGCGGGCCCGTCACTCGCGCTGCCGTCTCTGCATGTCTTGCTGCCGTGGACAGGATCAATGCCACTGCCTACACCTCGGCCCCCATCACACCTCCCCTCACGCCCGGCTCGAGTAACTGCCCGAGCCCCGTGTACCGTGCCATCCATCCCGGCCTGAGGGCAAAGCCCCAGTACAAGGAGCTGTCCGTCGGGCTCCAGAAGCCCTTCCTGGGGGGCGTCACCCACCACCGTCCGCTCCTCAAGGCCGGCCAGCGAGACTTCCAAATCAAATCCCACAGCGCCAGGGAGATCTCGAGGAGGGTTCGGTGCGGCGACTCGCAGCCCGGCTGCCAGAGCTCCGTCTTTGGCCAGGCAATGTACGTCTACGGCGGTGTCGTCGACGAGGGCCCGTGGATCTCGGCGGTCAACGCCCTTCCCGGCGCCATCATCGCCGTCCGTGACGAAGCTGTCTGCTTCAAGACGGCAGATCAGCACGGCATCTGGATCACGCACGTCCGACGCATCAAGAAGAAGACGGACGCCAAGCTCTGGCCCAAGGTCCCTGCAGTCTCTGGCCTGCGCCAGCTCGGGCTGCTGAAGGACGAAGCCGTGGCCAAGCTCTCCCGCCCCGTTGCCACGCAGGCCTGGTCCAAGTCCCCACATGGCACCTTTCAGGAGGTCTGGGTCGACTTCGTGGCCGTCGACGAGATCGGCTCGTCGCGTGTGGCGTATGTGTACTCGGACTTCTACAACGGCGCCATGTCGACCGCCCAGTGTGGCAAGCTCGTCGAGGCCTTGGGCTTTGTGCTCAGCACCCACACGCCCCAGCACCCACTTTCTGCGGTCGTCATGATGGGCGGCAACGGCTACTTCAGCAACGGCATCCACCTGAATGTCATCGAGTCAGCAGCGGACCCAGCAATGGAGTCCTGGGACAACATCAACCGTATCAACGACGTGGTTTACTACCTCCTGCACGAGTTCCCCTCCCGCAACATCCTCACCATCGCCGGCATCCGTGGCAATGCTGCCGCAGGCGGTGTCGCCCTAGCTGCGGCCTGTGATTCCGTCGTAGCCGGTGCGGATGTCGTCTTGAACCCTGCTTACCGGGCCCTGGGACTGCACGGTTCCGAATACCACAGCATCAGCTATTTTGCACGGTGCGGACCTAAGGGTGGCAGGCGGATCCTGAGGGACATGACGCCCATTTCGGCATATGACGCGCGATCCATCGGTCTCGTTGACCATGTCCTTCCAGGCTACGGCGCCCTGCTCGACACGAGGATCAGGAACCACGTCAAGGCCGTGGTGCGCTCGTCGGCCCCGTCCTCCCCCAGCGGCAGCCCCAGCGGCAGCCCGACCTCGAGGGGCACCAGCAGGAACCCCCTCAGGAACAGGAGCAGCAGCAGCAGCAGCACGCCGAGCCTGAAGAAGAGGACCAGTGTCGCCAGCCTCAGCGGCACGTCCAGTGGGCCGCGGTACGCCCCGGGCGCGTGGAAGAGCAACGCGGACATCACCCCACAGGGCCTCAACCTCGCGCGGGCGACGGAGCTCGGGGAGATGTCGCGGGACTTCTGGAGCCCCAGGGCGGAGAGGTACCACTCGCGGCGCGAGGCGTTCGTGCGCAAGATGAAGGCGACCTCGACCCCGCTGAGGTTCGCCAAGCACCGGAGGAGCGAGGCGGACGCGGCCAAGCTCGACGAGGAGGAGACGGACGAGTACGACTCTGTCGAGTACTTCGCACAGAAGCAGGCCAGGGAGCTCGAGGCGAGGATGGCGAAGCTGGTTCCACAAAACGCCACCAAGGAGGCCGAGGGGCCTGGGGGCGAAATCGGTGTCGCTGTCACCGGGGATGCACAACCCGCCCAGCCCAAGGACCAAGGCCCCGTGTTTGCATGTTATTACAACGCAGGGACAAATTAGGAATAACCAAGAAACGTGTGAGGTGCGGCAGTCAGTTATTCATTTTGACCTATCACATAACGTATATATACGGGCGGCTGAGGTTGGCCGTCGGCCGCATAAGTTGGTTGTTTTTTCTGAGACAATGGTCTCTGAGCCTCAAAAATGAATTCCATTCGGATTAGCGTCCTGTCACTTGTCAGCCCTCATATAGCATACATATATAAGCTGAGCTCCTTTCAGGTATTGTGGCTTTGACTAGCTGGAGACGTGATAATGACTGCCAGGGCTCCCATGACAAACAATCTGCAACTGATTCCAAGAAGTTCACGCAACGCTTGCAAATAATGACAATTACCGAAAGACACCTCCAAAATCTACTTGGGTTGCATATGAGCCAACTTGATAGTCTCGACTGCACTTCGTATAAACTGGACCGGCCGTCTCCGCCACAGGCAGTATCTGACCATGACAGCCGCCAGACAAAACACCGCTGCTGCGTAGAACCAATTATAGGAATCAAGACCGATACCAATACCCATACCAATTCCACCTACTGGCTCTCTTTCATCGACATCCATCATCACCATCGCATTGCACCAGAGGTCATCGCAGTCATCATGAAGCTCAGAAGGCACAAACGTCTCCATGGCCTCAGTGGCGCCGATGACATGGCCTTCAGAATCGAGAGCTTCGGCATAGACTGAGTGCAGGAACCGTGGCAGTGGACCTAATAAGGTTTCAAACCCAGACCTTGGCCCAACTAGGACTTCTTCCCATGTGGTTTCTTCGACTCTGCTAGGTTCAATGCCAAAGATCCTCCAGCTGTGTACTTCCGTGGCACCATTCCAGCTCATATATACAGCCGTCATCTCCCTCGACTTCGAGTACGAGAATATGGACGGTTTCCCTGAAGGGTGACCAACCCAGTTTTCGGACTTGTGGACGCGGTACAGGGCAGGACGCCCTTCGTCAAGCAAGCACGCCTCAAAAACAGGCCTAACATCTCCATCATACTCGGTGAGACAGCCGGTCTTTCCCCAACCAACGAGGGTGTTTCCATTGGAAAGTTGTCTCATACTGCCTGCGAGCGTGGCATTTTGTGGTCGGTCCTCGGTGAAGTACTCAGCCTGAATGGTCGCGAAACGGCGGTCCGCGTCGAGCCTCATCACCACGCCGCGGCTGAACGGCGAAGAATCAGGAACTTGTTGCGGGGTGCGGCCATTGTCGAAAAGAGAAATAATTTCGGTTTGCCCATCCGAAGACAAGACCAGAGCGTCATGCTGGAAATGGAACCATCTCCCTAGGCCGTCTTTCCCACTATCGAGGGAAGCCTCAGGTGTGATATTGAAGTCTGAGTGTGAACCGCCTAGTCGCCACTTGATGGATCCATCTCTGCCTGATATCTTGTAGATTGCAGACGTGTGCCTCGCGGAAATGAGATAGTCACCAGAGCCATCATCAGCCTTGTGGATGGAATTAAGGTGGAAATAATCCCATGGGGACTGGGCTGTTCCGCCAAAGAATGCCACCTTGGACTCATCCAGCCCGACATGGTCCAACGACCTCCATTCAAAGAGAACCTCTCCATCAGAGAGTCTTTGCTCTTGAAAGATGGAGTCGTATATATATCCGATGCCTGGGACACCGTACGCGGACAAATCGGCTGGCACAGGGCGGTATTGTGTGATTATCGCAGCAGTCCCGTTATCAACTAAGGTGAACTCATGGATGTCAATTGAGGGTGACGTTCCATGGAAGTGGACCCCTCGCACTACCTGATAGTCCGAGCCGAGGATGAGACCCTCTCCTCGACTCGTACCACCGTCGTTAATGCCGCGGTTCATGCACAAATGAAGGGTCTCATTTGTCGCCTCCGTTTCTAAGTACTGGCAAGGGCAGAAGTTGTAGACGTGTGGTCCACGATTATCCTCGGCTGCATAAGCCTCGCCGCCGGCCCAGATGAGACCACCATGATGGTCGTATATGAGAGGGCCGGACAGACTGCTCCCAAATGGCGCGAGGAACAGGAACCCAGGAGCGACACGGTCTTGTTGATTAATAGTTACGTTCAAGTATGGGACGCTGATGTCGGGTCGCTACTCGCCCGGATGTGTCATGTCAGCAAGAGTGGCATTGCCGTGGGGATTGGGCGAAAAGTGCCAGGGGGCTTAGGGGGAGGGGGGGTCGGGACGGCAAGAAAATATCCATACAGATCTAAAAGGGCGTGTGAATCTAGGAAGCCAATACCAATCCCATGGTCGGCTGTTATCAACACCAGGATGCATTTTCAAAGGAAAGAGAGCAAAACAAGAAGAAGGGCCTGTTTGTGCTCAGGGAATCACGATCCACGCTCACGGGCCAAGGATGATCTACTTGAATGGCGCGCTCAAATTCTCGAATGAATCGCGCCTTGGTTTCCATTTGCGCAGCCCCCTTCCTCCGCTGGCACCTGGGGGATCTAATCTAAATTAGGTTTCTCCTGGAATAGCACCGCAGGTCGCCTGGCTCGTGTGTAATGCCTCATACTTCTGGAACGAGGTTCGTCCCGTCTTCCGACAAGACACGGTTTCTGGTTCCTGTGTCATGGGCCTTCTCAAATTCGGAGGTACGATATACCGAGTCGTGTCATTTTCCGTCCCCCCATGCGATCTGCCCTCCGAGGTTTGACATTTCTGGTGAGCATTGGTCGACTTGAACTTGTTGTGCAAGGAATAATTATCGCCTGGATAGCAAGGAAGGCAGAGTTTTGTTTCTCAACATTTGTGCGAACGGTGACTCGCTGCTCAGGATCTCGGGACAAGAGACGGTTGCGTGCACAGTTTCCAGATCAAAATCAAGACTCTCAAATCTCGTGGTATCATTCATTGCGTGGTATAATTGGTAATCTTGGTTTGAAAGGTGTTGACACAGCTTATTGAGCCCTGTACCAACTTATTCTTTGACTCGATTTCACCCAGGCTCAACCCATCATTTGCCTGTTCCTCTATTGAGTGTAGATATAATCGACGTCTGCTCTCTTCTTCTCTTTCTGCGTGTATATGTAATCAACCTCAGCACGCTTCTTTTCTTTCTGCGTGTATATGTAATCAACATCTGCTCTCTTCTTCTCTTTCTGCGTGTATATGTAGTCAATCTCAGCACGCTTGCCTGGGTCGGCCACGAGATCTTGTATGATTTCGTCAATGAAATATTCGGACGGAATAGCAAACATGACGAGTAACAAACCTCCAGACACGGGGACGGCGAGGGCGGAAACGGAGCATGTAGCCATCGCGAGGGCCACAAAAGCCTGAATGAATCTCATCGTGATGTTATGCAAAGGCGGTATGAGAATTGATTGGGGTCAGGGCTTGGTAGTGAGTTTGACGTATGTCGCCTTTTCAAACAGATTTTTAAGGCAGGCAAAGTTGGCAGCTGTGCAACATGTGTCGAGGGCGCTATATGCCGTATCCTATATATACAGCAACTCTGATCATACAGACAAGGGGCGTGCGGAGCCTTCGGACTGAAGTAACCTGCTTGGCTCCAAGTCCATGACTCGATTAATAGTGCCCAACTTACCATGTGCCCTGGAAACCTATGGGCTTGTTTGAACTTTGAAGATGCCGCGCTCATCTGATGTGAGGTCCTCCAGTGTGGTTTGCAAACAATCATCCACCTCTGACCCTTGTCAAATTGAGTAGGTAGACAAATTCGACTTTCACAATGAACAAGCTCCTAGAATCGCATGTGAATGGATGGGATCAGGCTTACCGCGCACGCCCCAATGTGGCTGGAGTCGAGTGGAACTTCCCCATCGAAGACCGAGTAAGTACATTCTGACTCAGGCCAGCTCATCCACGGGTTCGCGGATGAATGGTCTTATCCGAAGATATTTCGATTTTGTTATTCTCCTCTGGCCTGCACCACGGCGCTTTGATTGGGTGGATGGAGTGTATTCTAGTAATTCTCCAGACGGCCCTGACTGAATTGGGAATACTGGGTTGTGGAAGCACAATTGCATCCATGGATCTGACACAAGTCTCACGTAACATGAAGACCAAGCACAAGGGGTTTTGTAGGACAAGGGAGCATCGCCGATATAAGAGGTAGAGTGTCTTCTCAAGCTGCTTTCACGATTGAGGAATCATGCACCATTTCCAAACTCTCTGCCTCTCTCCCGCTATACGATGGATCAGCGAGATGATTCCATAGGATGGCTGGCCATCACGCAGGTAGCTTGAGCCAAATTGGTCACAATTTCGGATCGACTCATCTTGCACAAAAGGTTCTTTACGTCGTTGGAGAAATTGCATGGAAGGCTAAGTACATCTCGGTTCGAATCGAAGCCCACTAGCAGTTGACGCCGGATGTGGGAGGTCGTATGAAGGAGCAGAGGAACATCCTGGCGGTTCTGATGGCATGTAAGCCATCTGGCCCACGTGAGCCATATGGCATGAAGGAGCCTAGTCCATTTGTGTACAGTACACAAACTCCCTGAGGTTGAGTGCGCAGGTGCGCAAGTGCATCCCGACGATAAGCGAGACCTCAAACCTTGGAGTCGTGGCACATGATAGCTTGCCGGGGAGACAAGACACCTGGGCAAGGAGGAGAGAGGGGCAGATTCCCCGATTCCCCGCACCTGTCTCAACTGCGAAAGAGTGGGGCAGAAAGTGGAAAGGGCAAACAGTTCGGGGGGAGGTGAAGGCAGACGAAGTGTGGTTGCGTGCTGGTGTTGGACAACTGTGGCAGATATTGGCAGTCAAGATACCTATATGAGGCTGAACATCAATGATGGATATCAGATTGGCATAGGTACTGGATATTCACTTTGTGCATTTTCCAAGACTGCCACTGCAGTGGAGGCCAGTGTGTGTACTCCAGTACTCGAGTGCCTTTACCCGCAGGAAGAAGGATGCGGGGAAGCTAAGCTTGCTGCATGCGATGTACCTCTGTACTACGTACCGTACCAAGCATCACTCACCCGTGGATGCGGTCAACTGCATCGGAATAAAAGGCAGACCAGAGTGACCAACGAGCAGGCCTGAAAGGCCACCTGCAGTTGATGATGATGATGATGATGATGATGATGATGATGAGGAGCAGTCAGCCATCCATTAAATGTAGACATTTTCCAGATGTTGTCTGAAGGTGGCCTTGACACATGTGTGAACACCAACAGCCTCAGGTTTCTGTGCACATGCAGCAGCTAATTATTCAGACTGCAGGTAGGATCCATGAAGAACGTGTAAACAGGTAGTACCGTACTGCAGCAGAGTAGTACTAGTAGTAATCCGGCAAGAGATGGCATCTACGTGTCCAGTATCTATTATGATTCCGTTATGTAACTATCAAGGCCCTCTCCACGCGCTCGGCTGCTTAAACCTGGGGAAGCCGAGCCTCAAGTAGTCCCTCCCTTTGCTGTTGCCCATTCCTGTTAACCCCTTATGCTCCTTCCTCCGCTCACGGATTGGAATTCCATGGAGACTTCTGATTGACTGACAGACCACACACAACTTCACCCACTGGCAGCGCTTGACCCACGTCTGACAACGACTCGCGACACTGCGAGTTAACTTCATCAGTGCAGCAGAGCACAGCATATCAACCTCACAACATAGTACTTCTCTCCCTTGTCCAGCTCATCTTCCTTGCACATCCGTTCCCCTTTGTCACCCCTACATTTTCTCTCTTTTCCTTCCCGATATCGACACACACCAACACACTCATCCCCACATCCACGGGACAGCCCGTTGTACGGCAGCCCCTACTGTGACCCTCCCACGCCCAGAGCATCAAGGTCATTGGCGAGCTCGTGCATTGGCTGCCAGTCGAGCCCACCCCTTGACAAGCACCCGCCCCCTCCGAACCCCGGAAGATGCTTCTGCGCAGGACCCCGCTCCCCAACCCGACCAGGGGAAACTCTATGCCACTTGCAGCAGTCTCTTCTGCGCTCTCGGCCACGCGCACTCTGGCCAAGGCCCGTCTGAGAGCAGCAGGGTCTGGTCACTTGCAATTCCACCACGATGCCGGCCTCCCATCCCGAGCACCCACTCGCCCCCAGCACCTCCGGCCGAACCCCGAAGCGGCCAATGCTGGCCCCAGAAAAGCCCCGCGGAACGGCATCACCACCGGCTGTCAACCACTTACACCACACTCACAATCAAACTCACAACATCTGAGGCTCTCATCGTCGCTTGCTATATCCAGGTCCTCGCCCACAGGGGCCACATTGAATACCACCAGCAGCAGGCACGGCCGTTCACATGCACTGGAATCCTCAAGTGCGACCTTGTCATCACCACCGCGACCAACAAATACAGCTCCACTGACTGGCTCTCTCATACCGGCTTTGACTGCACATTCACCTTCACCTTCACCAGCAGCACTTAGAGCCCTCCACTCCTCAGCATCACCGCCCGGCATGTACACCACCTCCTTCGCCTTCTTCGAGTCCCTCGGGGAGGCTGGCATCAGCCATGTCTTTGTAAACCTGGGGTCCGACCACCCCAGCATTATCGAGGCCATGGTCAAGGGTCTGAAGGAGAAGAGCCCAAACTTCCCCAGGATCATCACATGCCCTAACGAGGTATGTACCCTACATAGTAAAGAGGCTGTCGAATCAGCCCGCCCCTTTCCCAAATTGCGCTCGTCCTCGTCACTCACCACCCATGATGTCTCCAGATGGTGGCCATGTCCATGGCAGACGGCTATGCCCGCCTGACCAACAAGCCACAGGCCGTCATCGTGCACGTTGATGTCGGCACTCAGGGCCTCGGCGCCGCCGTCCACAACGCCAGCACAGGCCGTGCCCCGATCCTGCTGTTTGCGGGCCTGTCACCTTTCACCATCGACGGCGAGATGCGAGGCTCGCGCACAGAGTACATCCACTGGATCCAGGACGTGCCCGACCAGAAGGCCATCGTTTCACAGTACTGCCGCTACTCCGCAGAGCTCAAGACCGGCAAGAACGTCAAGCAGATGGTCAACCGCGCCCTGCAGTTCGCCCGCTCCGCGCCACAAGGGCCTGTCTACCTGTGCGGCGCCCGCGAGGTCATGGAGGAGGACATCGAGCCCTACAGCGTCGACCCGAAATTCTGGGAGCCAGTCGAGCTGGGCGGGCTCCCGCCCCGAGGAGTCAAGGACATCGCCGAGGCCCTCGCCGGTGCCAAGCAGCCGCTGATCATCACGGGATACGCCGGTCGCAACCACGCGTTCCCTGAGAAGCTGATCGCGCTGGCTGACGCCGTCAAAGGTCTGCGCGTGCTGGACACGGGCGGCAGCGACATGTGCTTCCCGGCCTCACACCCTGCCTGGCTGGGCCTTCGCTTCGGCCGCGAGGACTACATCAAGTCGGCCGACGTGATCCTGGTGGTTGACTGCGACGTGCCCTGGATCCCGACCGGGTGCAAGCCCAGCGCCGACGCCAAGATCTTCCACGTCGACTGCGACCCGCTGAAGCAGATGATGCCCGTCTTCTACATCGACGCCCTGCAGCGTTACCGCGCCGACAGCCTCCTGTCGATAGACCAGATCACAGAGTACCTCAAGACCAACGAGGCAACCAAGGCCCAGATCTCCGGCTCCGAGGCCAGCGCGCGCGCCGAGGCCCTGAAGAAGAGCCACGCCCAGCGCCTGCAGGAGATCGACGCCAAGACAAAACCGTCCGACGACGGCCAGTTCGGCACCGGCTACCTGTGCAAGAGGCTCAAGGAGCTGTGCCCCAAGGACACGATCTGGTCCATCGAGGCGGTGACGAACACGGCGTTCGTGCACGACAACCTTCAGCCCGAGGAGCCCGGCTCGTGGATCAACTGCGGCGGCGGCGGCCTTGGCTGGTCGGGCGGCGGCACGCTGGGCATCAAGCTGGCGACGGACGTCGAGCACGGCGGGGCCGGCAAGGGCAAGTTCGTGGTGCAAATCGTCGGCGACGGCACGTTCCTCTTCAGTGTTCCCGGTTCCGTGTACTGGATTGCACAGAGATACGGGATCCCAGTGTTGACCATTGTGCTGAACAACAAAGGTAAGTGCCCGTCTTTCGACCCCCTAATCTCATGCTTTAAAAAAAATATTCCGATGTGACACATTTGTTTCTGCGATGTTGGGCACACAGTCATACTGACTGACGTTCACTAGGATGGAACGCGCCGCGCAACTCCCTCCTGCTGGTGCACCCCGACGGGCTGGGTTCCAAGGCGACCAACGAGGAGATCAACATCTCGTTCGACCCGGTGCCGGACTACTCGGGCATCGCGAAGGCCGCGGCGGGTGGCAGGCTGCACGCGGCGAGGGTGGACAGCGCCCAGGACCTGGACGCGGTGCTCAAGGAGGCCATCGAGAGTGTCCAGAACGGCCAGCCTGCGGTTGTGGATGCCAAGGTGCTCAAGGGCTGCTAAGTAGATGGTGTTGATGACAGAAAATGCCATTTTTGTGTTTTTGATGTCTCATCTTATCTGTTGACCCAGATGCGCCTACCTGGTCTCTCCCTGTCCCGGACAGTGTGCAACTGCAGGTCAGATTTGTGCTACACATGCAGTAAGATTTGTAGCTGTCGTGTGGGTAGCCACACCATGGACTATATAGCCGTATGCATCAATAGCATGTCTCTACCGTTTCTAGGTATAACCCTGGAACCTACTTCCTACATGCACCAGCTGACAGTGGGCGCTGAGGACCAGACTATGCGTGTCCTTGCCCAACTGCCCTGATGTGCTTGGGACAGCACACAGAGACAGAGCACACAGCGAAGTCATGTCATTCGCCCATATTGATGCACTCAGCCCTGCATCTCGGATTTTGCGAGATGGTATCTTCAGTGCTCACCGCTTGGCCTCGCGGGTTCCAGAATTGGTCTTCTCGACCTGCCCACAGCGCGAGTGGTGTCTGGCATGGGAGGCTAGCAGCCTTAGTAGCAGAGCAGGCACAGGAACTCGTCAACGGTTGATATTGTGGCTTGAGACGTGGCACTGCAGAAATACTACTAGTACCGGTAGATGGTCGGCACGTCTCAGCAGACTGGATGATAGACTCAGCACGACGTGGGATGGCGGGAATTCCGAGGAGGGGGGCAGCCCCAGCATCTAATGGTTGTTTTCGCAGAGCCCAGCTGTTGGTTCGCCACCCCATACACCGAACCTGCGGCCTGCAGCCGCATAAAGACTAATAGCAAGTAGACCTGGTGATCTCTGCAAGTGTGTGTTGCAAGTGCGTGGCTGGCTTTTGCTGTGTGTCCGTGTTGGGTGTCTGCCCGTGTGGCTGCGGTGTCAGCCTGTACTGCATGCCTGCAGAAGGGGGTGGTGGTGGGGACCTGCAAGGAGCTTGGGCCAGCTTAGGTATTGCGGAGAGCAGAAGAGGAGAAGGAGAAAGAGCAGCCCACGAGGTGAGGGGCAGGTGTCAGGTTGTCAGATTGAGGTGAGCAGTGAGACAAGCTTGAACCGCATCTGGCCATATAATGTCAATATCATTGTTGTTGTGTGTGTTTGTGTGGCAGATATCTGACCTACTATGATGTGAGAAGTTGTAAATACTGTGAGTAGCCTTCATACTGTCTTTTTTTTAGTAGTAGTAGCCTCTGGAACCAGGCATATCTATTATCTCTGTCCTCGATGCGGGATGATCGATTACCCGGTTGCGAGATACGCTTGATCCTTGATCCTCGCCCTCATCGTCGACCTGCAGCACCCGGCTCCCCTAGCAAAGTTGCACCACCGATCGCTGTCGTGTTGTTTTGATTATCAGGCCATACAATTGATTGAGATGATCTACCACTTCATAAAGTGCAGACCTGGTCACGCCAGCCCAAAGCAAATTGCCAATTTACCTTGTTGCGAAAGACCTGCCAGCCAGCCAGCCAGCCCAGCCAAGTCCAGCCAGAATGTGGATGCTTGTCAAGACGACGGGCAGCTAGACAGCGATAGCACTACGTTGCCTTCCCGTTCCCGTCGAACGGCGCATGTGGCCGTCTTACTTTGCCGTGGCCCGGCCTGATCCCAGAGCGGACAAAGGGAAAGCAAGGAAGGCAAGGGGAGAGAAGAGAAGCAAGCGGGTAGTCAGTCAGTTCCCTCGGCTCTTTCTGTCTTGACCACTTGACCATTCTGAGCTGATCTGCTGTCTTCTCGTTCTCTTTTTTTGTTTTCGTCTCTTCATCTATTTCTCCTCGGAGACGACAAGTCATTGGTGCTGTAATATCAAGCAGGCCAAGTCAACAACTACAATTACGGTCCTCATTGATTCGTTGACCTCTCGTCTCGCATCTTCTCGTCTTGTTATTTCGCCGAATCGGGCGGGTCCCCCAGGCTTGGCCACCTGCCCACCTGCCCACCTTCACCACCTCTAGCCACCCCCACCCCACAAGTCTAGTACTCCAGATACGGCACAAGGTGCGCCTGTAACTGCAACCTGCACCCTGCACATGCACCACCTGCAACCTGCACCTGCGCCTGGCCCTGGCTGTGGCCCCCTGCCCTGGTCCCGCCTCGGCTTCGTTTTTCCAGCCCATCCCAAACAATCAGGGTCTCGACTCCACTAGACCTGCCTTCTCGAGTCTCTTCGCCCCTCTCTTCGCGACGTCCTTAACTCTTTTCAATTAATTATTGTCCTCCTCAGTCTCCTCATTTCATCCGACCCTGGCTGCAAAGCACGGTTTCCACATACACACCAAGTAGCCAGACAGCAGCGGGTAGATCAGGGACGGGGAAGGGCGACAGCTGCTACCACGAGACCATGAGCAGTCCTGCTTCGACATATCTATCAAGAAGCAGGAAAAGAGATCAACCACCCTGGCCCTCCTAGTTCACCACCCCACGCGACACAGCAGAGCAATATTCTCTTTACCGCCGTCGTCGACCAGGCACGGTCATAAACAACGAGGCACGAGTTTCCACTATACACACAGTCATAGAATTACGAGCTGGCAGGCGGGCAGACGAGGGAGGAGAAGGAAGTCAAAACAAGAGAGGAAAGGAAAGGTGGGACAGGATAATAGCGCTGGACACCACGAGAGCCCTCGCCACGATCTAGACCTGGCCGCACATCGTGCACCAATTCGCACGGACAAAAACGAAATAAAAAGCCTGCCAATCTCGTGGCAGCCTGTGGTTTGCGATAAAAGCTCCGCAGTTGTCGCCGCCTCTAGCCGACACGAGACCACGGCACCAGAGGAGGAAGAACAAAACCTCAGCAGCCATGTCGCCAAACCCACAGGACAGTGGGGCGCAACCACCACCTGCGACGAAACCCGACCACGACCACGACCACGAGTCCAGCGACAGCTCCGTGCCGCAGTCCCCTCCTCCGCCGCCCAAGCCCTCGACCGACCCCGTCCTGGTCATCCAACCGCCCCGGCCCGACCTCCAACCCATAACCTCCCCACAGCTCAACGCCCAGCCCGATGATATCTTCAAGGTCCCCGCCCTCGCCGCCCTCAAGCTGCTCAGCTCCGGCGTCGAGGCACTCGTGCGCATCACGGGCGACATCCCGCCCACGCCGCCTCCCATGACGCCCCACATACCCAACATGAGGAGTATGCAGGCCGAGAAGGAGAGCATCGTGCGCAACTACTCCGAGAAGAGCCTCACGCGCCTGCGCGACCAGGAGCTGGAGCGCGCGCGCCAGACCCAGGACGCCGGCCACACCCCCGGCCCAGCGGCTCCCCTGCCGGACGACCACGGCACGATATCGCCGCCTTCGTCCCGGCAGAGCCCGGCAGGGCCCGTGTTGGCTGTCCCGAAGCCTACGCGGACGGCCAACCTCTCGGTGCCCGGCCTGCACCCGCCAGCCTCGCAACCCATCGACGGCGTGCACCTCAGGCCGACGTCCAGCCCCGAGCCCAGTAGTTTTGTGCCCCCACCGCCGCCGTCCTCCACGCCCGAGCCGTACGTCGTCATCGGCGCCAACAGCCAGCCCCTGAACATGCAACACAACGCCATCACGCGCAAGTTCTACAGCAAGAAGCCGCCGCCCATAGGAATCAGCGACTACCTGCTGCGCATACACCGCTTCTGCCCCATGAGCACGGCCGTCTACCTCGCGACGAGCCTCTACATCCACAGGCTCGCGGTCGACGAGCGTGCGGTGGCGGTGACCAAGAGGAACGCGCACAGGCTACTCCTGGCCGGGCTGAGGGTGGCCATGAAGGCGCTCGAGGACCTGAGCTACCCGCACGCCAAGGTGGCAAAGGTGGGCGGGGTGAGCGAGGTGGAGCTGGCCAGGCTCGAGATCAGCTTCTGCTTCCTCTGCGGCTTCGAGCTCGTGGTCGGCGCGGGGCTGCTGCAGGACCACTGGACAAACATGAAGAGCGGGGCCGACCTGAGCAGGATCGGTGCCGGTGGGGGAGGGCCGCAGGGGAGGATGCCATTACCTGGGCTTAGCCTCGCGAACCTGCCCAAACCGAAGAACCTGCCACCACAGGCGGTAGTCGAAGGATGATGTAGCGGACAGCGTTGCGCGTCGGAGGGAGCACCGGACGAAGAGAGACGGGAGCAGCTGGAGGTTGGAGCAGGGGAGCACATGTGGGAGGGGGCTACCGTCATCATCTTCTTAATATCTATCATTGCATTGGGTCTCGCTTTCTTGGAGCAAAGCGTCACGCACATGTTTGTGCCCTATGGCGTTTTTTGGTCTAGGTCATCTATCCGGGGGCGGCATGGTAATTTTCGCATTAGCACGAGGAGACACACGAGAGCATTCTTCCTTACATATACATGCATATACTTATTCGGAGCACATATATACGTACCTGGTCATCCAAACGTACCTGGTCATCCAAGCATGCAGGGATTTCGGGCTCAGGACATGTTGGTTGGGGGTTGAGACTTGGACCTTGTCTTAGACGGCCACCTTTTCCCCCGAATGCTCGTCTCCTGGCGTACCTCCCTGATCTGAGTTCTGAGTTGTGAGTTGTGAGTTGTGAGAGATCTAACCTGCCTATCTATGTAGCCTAGGGCAGTCAGGCATTGTGCCGTATCTGTGGTGGTCTATAGTACAGGTATAAACATCTACTGGACAGCTGCTGAAGCGTGGGCGCAGATCGCTGTGGCGGCCAGAGCAGGGGGTGCAACACTGGGAGGGACCCTGGAATTCGGCTGGCTCCGAGCTCGAGCTTTTGCCCTGGTGTCCTGTCAGCCTGTGCCGATCACTTGCAGCTCCAGAGAGGGCTTGGTTGACTGCTTGGCTTGCCCGCTGAGGGGCAGACCAGGAGCGGGGAGCTCAATGCGGGGCACGACGGCTCTGTGGCAGTATGGTCTGTTTCCTTCCCGACGGTAACCACACCCGTTGCATTATCATTCCAATAGCCCTACGATTGGGCTGTTCCCAGGCTACTCGTAAAGCATCCTACTCGCCTGTGATACTTTGGTCTCACCCCAGCCAGCTAAGCGCATTCTCTGCCCTGCTTCCATGCGAGCTTTGCTTCCCCTGCGGTTGCCACAAATCCCAGCATCCAAGAAAATAGCGACTGCGCCCACGATCCGTCCGGCTCTCGCCCTTGCCCTCAACAGTGCTGGCCGACATTCGTTGCGCGCCTGCAGTCGTGGCTCGTCATATCCAGCTCTTCGTTCTTCTCGGACTACTCAGATCGAGCCACTGCCATCCCTCCAGGCCCGTGGATTCGCAAGCTCAACGCGGTTCCCCCGACCTTCAGTGACAAGACCTGAGCCTCAGCTTCTCAAGATGGCGCCCTACGAAGAGACCTTGAAGGGCAAGTACCCTGGAAAGCTCCACGCCAAACGCGTTGCCGAGTACATCCGTTCCAAGATCCCAGGCGCAACGACTGGTGTCATCTACCTCGAGGGCGGCAAGACGAGAATGATTGAGAATTGTGATCAGGAGGAACACTTTCGGTATAACACAGAACCCACTACCCTCTTGCTGTATGATAAATCAGTCCTGAGCTGACTTGAATCCTTAGGCAGCGCCGATACTTCTACTATCTGACCGGATGCGATCTGCCCGACTGCCACTTTACCTACGACATCGCCTCGGGCGAGTCGACCCTGTTCATCCCTCCTGTCGATGCCGAGTCCGTCGTCTGGTCCGGCCTACCGCTGAGCACCGCCGAGGCACTGGAACAATACGATGTCCACCACGCCGCCCTCACCACGGACGTCAACTCTACCCTCGCCCAGCTCGCCAAAAGCAGCTCCAAGACCGTCTTTGCGATACCCGGCCAGGTATCAGACCACATCACCTTCCTCGAGTTCGAGGACAAGAACCTGAGCATCCTCAAGGAGGCCATCGAATACTCCCGGGTCGTCAAGTCCGACTACGAGGTGGCCCTGATCCAAAAGGCCAGCGACATCTCATCCGCCGCCCACAGGGCCGTCATGGAGAAGGTCCGGCACGCAAAGAACGAGACGGAGCTCGAGGCCGTGCTGCTGTCGCAGTTCGTGTCAAAGGGCTCCAAGAACCAGGCATACAGCACCATTGTCGCCAGCGGCCGCTCCGCCGCCACCCTGCATTACGTCCGCAACGACCAGCCTCTCGAGGGCAAGCTGAACCTCCTGTTGGACGCCGGGTGTGAGATCAACTGCTACGCCTCAGACATCACCCGCACCTTCCCCATCAGCGGCAAGTTCACCCCCGAGAGCCGCGCCATATACGACATCGTCCTCAAGATGCAGCTCGACAGCATCGCCATGCTCAAGGAGGGGGTCAACTGGGACGATGTCCACGCCAATGCACACCGCATCGCCATCGACGGCCTACTCCAGCTGGGCATACTGAAGGGTGACAAGGAAGATATCTTCAAGAGCAAGGCGAGCGTGGCCTTCTTCCCCCACGGACTCGGCCACTACATGGGCATGGACACCCACGACACTGGCGGCGACCCCAACTACGAGGACTCCGACCCCATGTTCAGGTACCTGCGGAAGCGCGGGCCCCTGCCCGCCGGCAGCGTCATCACGGTCGAGCCCGGCATCTACTTTTGCAAGTTCATCATCGACCCGGCCCTCAAGGACCCAGCCACGGCGAAGCACATCGACGCCGGGGTGTTGGAACGGTACTGGGACGTCGGCGGGGTGAGGATCGAGGATAACGTGCTTATCACCAAGGACGGGTGCGAGAACTTCACCAGTGTTGTCAAGGACCCGGTGGAGCTGGAGAAGATCATCTCCTCGAGTTAGAGGAGCTTGCAGTTCAGGCTGGGCGTAATATCGGGATGCCAACCTCCACTGTTGCTTGCTTCTCCGGCGTGGATCGCATACGGGCTCGCCTAGGTGTGACGTAAACCGCGGCTGTTCCTTGACTTTCAACTCAGCACGTCGCTTGTAGCAGCAGCGACAGGTTCTGTGTCTGTCAAACTCATCGTGTGCAATCATCTCGTAGCCGCCTTGTTGACAGTAATAAAATAAAGCATGCCAAGCTACCCAGTCTTTGCGGGACTGGCGAGGCTGGCCATCAGACATACTGGCTGGGAGTAGACCTCTTCATCTGTCAAGCAAGTAAAGCATGAGAATCCAAGCAGAGATGAGACCACATGGCCTGAGAATCTGAAAATATCCAACATCAGTTACTATGTTTAAGTCAGGCAGCGTTTGGGAAGCTGGCATAGGTTGTAACTCATTCTCCGGGATTGGGTTTGACCATTGAAGTCAAGCGCACTATATAAATCAGAAAGCCCTGGTCGCTTAATCCTGCCGTCTTTCCTGTTGGACAAGCGAACAATGAACCACGGCACATACTTAAGCACACAATATGCAAAACTTGCTGCAAGTCATGTATTTCTGACAGTTATGTCAGCCACCAGTGTCGTAGTCCCTGGGGCGGATATGGCTGAGAGCTATTTTGAGAATTCAGATGAAAAACAATACCATCTACACTTCACAGATAACTTGCTCCCTCATAGAAGATCGTCAGAGGTGTCTTTTGTTGAAGACAACGTACTCGGATCGCATGTCATTTACTTCTGCGTGCTTCATCATCACGTATACATTTACCAACTATTTCTTCTGTTACACTGCTCCCATGCCCATGTGCAGCTTGACGTGTCCCTCCATGCTCCTTATACAGCTACTCTTAGGGGTTTTATATCTGAAACATCCACTAGGCATATATAGAGCATTCCAGCTTCTGGTGGCTAATTTGCTGCCCTGTCCCTAATAATGGTTCCCTAGAACGAGGCAAAATGATTACGACTAGGTACCTCTACGTGTTGGACCCCTGCGTATCACTCGGCTAAACAAAGTTCAAGACATATCGTTCCATGAGATGCTACCCCCTGATAGGCGGCGAAGGAGTCTTTCGGACACGCCGGCATTCTCTGACACGCTCATATTGACTTGTGTGGATGGCATTGATGCTATGGAATTGAAGTATTTTGCTAGCAAGAGGGGAAACTCTAAACGATAGATGGAGGAAGAGCACTCGAAAAGGCTTGCGATAAGATACTGGCTCTAACTTATCATTTATCATCACCGTGGCCTTGCATACAGGAATGCGACGTGGTTGAAGTTGTGTCAGCTAACCGGATTTCACCATTTCTACGCCATCTGCCGTGACAGCTCGAATCCCACGCAACCCACCCGAGCAAGTGATAAGCCCTTTTTACAGCCAAATCGGAGCCCATGTAGCCCGGTAATCCCTCACTGGTGACAGTTCAATGCATACACAATCGCATTAGGCGCGACCCCTGGCCACGTCTTATCCCGTTCTCAATGCAGCCCCCATGAGAGAGATCGCGTGCTCGGGGCGGGCGCACATGTGCAGCCCATACCGGGGCAGTTGTATCATCCTCCCACCGGATGCCGACATTGATATCGTGCTTTTTTGGCTGCATAAAACCGGCCCTACCTAGGTCGATGGCAGCCATTTCCGAGATATTGGCCCGACACGGTGGGGATATGCTAGACGTCTATCTTGGAATCGGGCTTTCCACGGCAAAATATTCATGGCATGGGCCCGAAAGTCAATCCGGTGAATTCCACATAAGTAGAAACTATCTGGGCCCATAATGAAGCTTACGAGACAGCGTTTCTCAGCTTTCCGTCACCTGTCCAAGCAGTGACATCAAACCTCTACAAGACTCCCTCTCTTATCTGCCCTGGCATTTGCCTGTGTGTATTGTCTTTTGATATTATTCACACAGCCGCTACAGACGCCATGGTGTCCTGGAGGAAGCCTTTCAGCGGCCGAGGGGGCGCAGATGTTGCAACGGCGGATAGTGCGAGCCAGATTTCCGATGGCAGTATCACCTACGTCGGAGAGAAGGGAGGCAACAATGCGGGAGCGACGTATCAGGAGGCATCCGGCGCCCCCGTCGAGAGCGACTCTCCTCTAGGCTATGCTGTTGGACCTCTCACCATTCTGGGCTTGAACATCAGCATGATGATCGGCACTGGTATCTACTCGACACGTGAGGCCTGCCTTCTTGTCCAAGCCGGTATGAGAACCAGCTAACATTTATTCTAGCTTCCGCTATATTGGCAGGCACTGGGTCTGTTGGCCTGAGTTTTATCTACTGGACCATAGGCTTTTTGGTATGCTTCGAAGTCCTATCACCGGCATCCCGTCGAGGCTAACGTCTTTCTTCAAACCAGGTTTGTGTCGCCTCGGGCTCCGTATATCTCGAGTTCACCGCATATTTCCCTAGTCGCTCCGGATCTGAAGTCGTCTTCCTCGAACAGGCCTTTCCACGTCCATTGTGGTTCTTCCCCACAACATTCGCCGTCCAAAATGTCATACTCTCGTTTGCCAGCAGTAATGCCATCGGTAAGGCTGTCCACAAGACTCGGGCATGATCGAGCCCACCGCTAATCATACGTACCTGCAGTATTGTCCAATTATTTGTTCGCCATTTCTGGCCATGAGGGAACCGATTGGCAGGTGAAGGGTGTAGCTTTGGCTGGATACACGGTCGCAACACTGTGTAAGAGCTGCCTCTCGCCACGCTTCTTTGGTCTCGTGTAAGCTGACAGGTCTGCTCCTAAGCCTTGGTGTTCAACACCAAATTCTCGTACTACTTGTCCAATGCAATTGGGCTTGTCAAGATCGTCACCCTACTGTTCGTCATCGTTACTGGGTTTGTCATCTTGGGTGGCAATACCAAGATCGAGAATCCGACAGCCAATTTCAAGAACTCCTTTCACGGCACAGAGGCAGCCTCGGCCTATGGCTTGACCAATGCACTTTACAGGATCATCTTCTCATATGGCGGATATAATAACGCCTTCAATGTCGTGAACGAAGTCAAGGTACCTATGGGTTCCAACAGCCCAGCACTCTACTAGACAGCACCAGAGCTAATCTTTCTTTGACTTTAGAATCCTGTCAAGTCCCTTCGGAAGTATGCCTTTCTGGCACTCTTCGTTGTCTACATTCTCTATATCCTTGCCAATGTGGCGTATCTCTCCGCAGGTGTGTGCACACTGATTATTGATCACGATCTCCTCGGCCATGTAAATATGTTGCTAACCCTAAAAACGCGCTAGTGTCCAAATATGATCTGGTCAACTCGGGTACCACAGTTGCCACTTTGTTCTTCAGGGCCGTATTTGGCGACAGCGGAGCCGTCCGCGGACTCAACTTCCTTGTGGCCTTGAGCGCGTTCGGAAACATTATCGCGGCACTCTTGGGCTCATCGCGGATGATACGTGAGTGCGGCAGGTAAGCACAGCAATACCGATAAAGCATCGACCCTCAAGTATCTGACATGTTGTCGCAGGCAAGGTGTCCTTCCATGGACCAACTTCTGGGTGACGACAAAACCGTTCGGAACCCCCGTCGGGCCATATTTTGTAAAGTGGGCTCTTACTGCTCTGATGATCCTCGCCTTGCCTTCGGGCGACGCATTCAACTTCGGTAAGTCTAAGCTGCTGAACATGGCATTGTGCCTTAATGCTGAAAGGTGCTCAGTGAGTGATCTGTCGATCCTTCCAACGGCCGCCTTCAACCTTGCGATGGCTGTTGGTCTATACGTGGTGCGATGGCGACGCAGACGAGCAAACCTGCCGCAACCAGAATTCAAGGCGTGGCACTCGGTTGTCATTTTCAACATTCTGGTGCAGCTCTACCTCCTGGTCATGCCGTGGTACCCTCCAGAGGGCGGTCAATACGCCGGCGACGTAAGCTTCTGGTACGGGACTTACGTGGTCACTGGCGTCGGGATGTAAGCATAAATCCGTCGAACTGCTTTGAGGCTCACCGAATCACTTTCATAGGCTAATCTCCCATATTAGTCTCGTTGCTTGCGGCACTTACTATTGGTTCTGGGCCAAGTTGATTCCTAAGTGGAAAGGATACCAGCTCCGTCAAGAGGTCATTAAGCTTGATAACGGAGCGCAGACCCACGAGATCAAGAAGATACCAAATGATGAGTTAGCCGAGTTCGACGCCACACACGATGCTGCCGGCCGTTTGAGGGTTTTATCCAGTGTGCTGCAAGATCAGGAGAAGACCAGCAGCGCTTCTGATGACGGCGAGGCTGAGAAGACTGCACCGACACAGAACACTGTTCCTATCTGAGTTATGAGGTCTTCTGATGAGCTATGTGTGGGGGTAAAAAGGAATATGTTGAAACAACATGAGTGGTATAAAGTAGACCAGATTGGGAAGAGCCTGAGAATGGTAGCAGTACTATGGTTACTCAATTTATTTTTAGACTGTGTAACATGATGCTCCTTGGGTGCATATTGTTTTGTCAAACCATTCGCAACATGCTCTTCTTTACTCGTGCCGGTCCTTTATAACAGCTTCCCAGAGTATAAGACTCTGATTTTTCCCTGTCATGACAAGGGCCCATGTAGATATTGAGCTCCAGCCAGACCGAGGCACGCACTGTCCTAGCAGGGGAAGTTTCGAAGTGCCCACAGATGCGACGGCAGCATGCGGAAATAGTGGATCAAGGACGATGTTCTCAACCCCTCCTGTTCGTCGAACACCCCAAGCAGTTCCATTATAGGTAGCTCGGCGCGAGGTGGCTTCCAGGTGATTTGATCGCAAGTTTCCCTGACAAACTGGGGAATTCATCGACCACGTCCGTCTTCGTGTTCATGGACCTGAGCGCGATTGATATCTCCTCGGTGTCCTGGACATACATCAATGCTCATCGAGTGAGAGGTGTTTGCAGCCAAGGCATTTGCAGTCTCTGTGAGCTTCTTCAGGTGGCTTGCAGCTACCCTTGTTGTAATCACCTCAGTTCAAGACAAGAATCGTATTTCCAACACAGAAGAAACGCCTCTTTTCAGGGTTATAGACAGATTGGGTATGCTGTGCGAGAGATGGGCAGTCTTTCTGTTGGACCAGGGGCGGAGCGCCGCCCGCCGGACATCCTGGACGAGGCCAACTGCAGCCCGGAGATCTTCTTGGTGGTTGGACACCTAGACGGCGGATCGCCAGGCCCTCTGGCCCTGTCTAGGATCTTCGGTCGAGCCGAGGTCTCTCGAACCCCGCAGGGTACCGAGGCAGTCAACGGGTAGCCGCATCCTGTCGAAACCGTTGCGAGGTGTCAGGCTTGGCTCCTCGTCCGATGGCTTGCTGTGTTGTTCAGGAGTCGGAGGTCAGTGATGGGTGTCGGAGAGAAAAGCTCAGATGAGACCCTGACAGTCATCAATTTCTTAGTCGTCCCTACTTTACGACGAAGGGCTTGGGACGACTTCGTGATGAGACACCCATTCAGGATGTCCTTCCGGGATCAGGAGCTGCTAGCTCGAAGCTAATGCTTGTTCTACAATAGCTCGTCGGTATAAGGAGCCACCCAGGGATCTCGAAGCTTAAGTGTACTACGGCTTGGTACGTTTACTGCGCTCTGATATTGATTACCTTGCCATCCCAATGGGCAATCTACGAAGGGGATAGACATGATCAAATTGCTTTCTCATGAAGAAACAGAGATAGAAGACCGAAATTGGAACGCAGCCAGATCATGAACCCGCGCAGGAACCAGGTTCTAATGCGGAACTGGCCTGCAGCTGCCTTTGGGGTTTAGGCTCTTCCTCCCTCGGGATCGGTTTCTTTTTCGCGAGATGGAAAAGAGACGGGACGCCACCCGCGCTTGGCTCCCAAGTGATGGGGTACGCAGCTAAAACATCGCGGCCCTAACGCAGAACTCGGGGTCCCTGTCTAGCTCCTGATGCTGCATAGCTCCAGCATTCCTCTTCGATCCGTGTAACCAATCGCAACTATCCGCCTTCACCTTGGGCCCTCGCCCACCCAATAACACCGCTTTGTGTGGACAGCTTTCGACGATATATCACATACTATGTTAGATCGATGATGCTGCCAGCTTGTTGTCTACCGGAGCTTGCCTCCAAGCAACCATGATAAAGGTCTTGCTCAGCCAGGCTATTGTAACTTGAGGGGCCCCGTCTACATAATGGCTGGCACACCCACGCTACAAGGTACGATATATGAAGACCAAGTGCATCCAGGATATAGTTCTTTTTGTTGTCGTCTCCATTATATATGAGTGGATCAGAGGACAAGTTCTGTCTCTCTGCCACGCTTCACGACCCAAGGCCGTTGCATAATCTGTCCAAGACAAGATGAGGACGTTCACTCTCCTCGCCATCCTCGCCAGCCGAGCTGTCGTCGTGACCGCGCAAGATGCTCCGACTGTCAAGACAACCAATGGCACACTGCAAGGGGCCAAGTGTCCCTCGAATAATGTGAACTCATTCTTGGGTATCCCCTACGCCCAGCCACCCGTGGGCGACCTGCGTTTCGCCCCACCGCAGCCATACAACCAGACCTACGACAATCGTCAGGCAACGCAGCCACCGCCAGCCTGTACACAATTCAATGTGGCCTTCTCTGAGCGGGGGCCACAGTCGGAGGACTGGTATGCCCCATGCACCGGATAGAGACATTCGTGGTGTAAGTAGACTAACCCGCATCTACAGCCTCTTCATTGATGTCTGGGCCCCCATCGACGCCAAGTCAGACTCAAAATTACCGGTCAAAGTCTGGCTTTACGGTGGAGGCAACCAGGCGGGCGGAATCTCAAACCCAACATACGACGGCTGCACAGCCAGTGAGAAAGTGATCCAAGTGTCCATCGGTTACCGTGTCGGGCCTATGGGCTTCCTCGCACTGGACAGCCTGGGCCTTCAAGGCAATCAGGGTATCCAGGACCAGCTACTCGGACTGCAATGGGTCCAGGAGAACATCGAGGCCTTTGGTGGCGACGCGAAGAAGGTGCTCCTCTTTGGACAGTCAGCAGGTGCTGCCGATACATTCATCATTAGCAGCCTCCCACAAGCCCCCTCACTCATCAGCGCGGCTATCATGCAGTCTGGGTCAGGAAGCCAGCTGCAGACCAAATCAGGCGTGCAGAACGCGACAGAGGCTTTCGTCAAAGCTTTGGGTTGTGGCCTGGACGATATCGCCTGTGTTCGCGCTGCCTCGGTGTCGGCTATCAACTCATCGATTGCCGCCAGCGGATCATCGTCTCCAACCATCATTGTCGACGGTACCATTATCCCCGCGCAGCCACTCGAAGCCGGTGTCAAAGTCCCCGCCGTGGCAGGTTCTACCACAGACGAAGGCACCTTGTTCATTTTAGCCCAATACCAGACAAGCGTTTTGACGCTCAACTCCACGGACTACGATGGATTCTTGACAAGTAGGTTCGGGCCGCTGGCACAGAAGGTCAATGAGACGTACTCGCTGTCAAACTACACCGGCGTATCCGGCGGTCCCGTATTGGCAGCCATGTCGGCTGTCATGACACATTCCCAGTTCAGATGCCCAACAAGACGATTCATCAACAAGGCAAGCCAAGATGGTGTGCCGGTCTGGACATATTCTTTCAACCACACTCTTAGCTGTCCGTGGTACGCCAGCATCCCAAGTTATGCCCTGGACCTGCTGGCCTCGACCCACACGGCTGAGATCCCGTTCGTCTTCAACGGCACTACCAACATGTCGAAACCCAACGGAACCTGCAGCCTCTCCGCCGGAGAGGTGGCCCTCGCCGCGAAGATGCTGGGTGCGTGGGACAGCATGGCAACGAATGCGAACCCGGGCAGTGACTGGCCTCAATACAACACATCCAGCTCGACCGGGGTCAATGTGGTTGGGGACGAGTTTACGGTAGGGGCTGTGGACTACAGCATGTGTGACTTTTGGGATCAGATCCAAGCTGCCACTGCGAATGGAACGTCGAGCGGGGGCGCAAACGGAACGAGTTCCGGTGCTGAGCCCACGCAGACGTCGATCGCCGCCTGGCCTTGGTTCAAGGGGAGTGTCGGCTCACTGGCAATCATTACTGGGTTGATTCTTGTGCCATTATGGGCACTGTAATAAGAGGTGTCAACAGACATAGTGTCAGCCCCTACACTTGGCCTGACCAGCGAGGCTCCAGCCCGCCCAAAGCTTAGTGGGCAGTAAATACAAAACAAGCGTAATAGTACATAGTCATGTCAAATTTCAAAGCTGGGTATTACAATATTAAGAGTCGTGAGGCAATTTTAGGTGCATCATCTGATGGCTAGGCTACTGAAGAAAAAAGCACCCCAAACCGGCCGCATTAACGGGTCTAAAGTACCCTTACAGTACTTCTTCTATACCCTGTGAAATATTTACAGAAGGTTAAAGGTTTTAAAGGCTTCAAGCCTTAACTAGCCTGGCGTACAGGAGGCAAAATATCTAGGTGAAGGGGTCCTTAACGGCGCGTCTTTGAGAGCATCCCAGATGCCGCTGGCAACTTCCTGCACATCTCCATTGGAGCAAAGGGTCTGATACTGTGACATTGGTGCGATCGAGACAGCTAGTGAGTTGACCTTACGTCAGATTCTCGGTTAGGCTTCGATCATATCTTCAAGGTTCGTGCTCTACTTCACCCATGAGGAACATCACTGTGGTAGTAGATATCATCCTCCAGTCCATTTTCAATAGCTCGAAGCGCCCTTGAATACCACGAGGGTTCATGTCGCGGTGCTGTTCAAGCTTCTTCACGGAAGGATTAGACTCCAGAGAATAAATCTTTGACTGGTTTAGATCCGCGATGATCCATTCTCAGTAGATTGATACCGGGTCAGAGCCGATTGTGTACTAGAGTCTCAGCGACTGCCCGGTGCCGTCGCCTTCATTTAGAAATGTTTCAGTGCGGGCAAGACAAGATTGATGCCGTCCAATGCAGACTGCGCACATCGCATGTTCCCTCAAAAAACTACCAAGGTATTTTGTGCTGCACATTAATGAGAAACCAAAAGAACGTTGCGATTGAATACAAGTGATACTATTTACAAGATGTACCTAAATTGTAGATTCTAAAGCAAGTTCGTTAGTAACGCTTTGAACTTTGAACATCTGACAGGTGAGAAATTCCTTAGGGAATAAGAATCGATTGTCACAAACCTTCTTGTCAGTCGAGTCATCGTTGAACGCATCATCAAACCCTTCCATCACACCCATCTCGTCGCGTTTCTTGTTCTCCATTATACATACGAAGCGGTAGAGGAGACCAAGGAGACCGGCCACGATCGACGTGATGACCACGACAATGAAACCGGGAGTGTATGCAGGTGAATCCTGGGACCTGAACACCTGCGGGCCTATGATATTGCCTTTGAAGGAGAAGGTCAGTAGATATTATAGAACTTCCACGGAAGCTTTAGGATGTGGAGTAATTATAAGACACACAGCATACCAAGGCAATATCCAATGAAAATCCCTGATGAGGCCAGTGAGCGCTTGGTGTAGCCGGAAGTGTTTGCAAGGTGGAGGCCCAGCAAGACAGCATACCCACCACCGACGCTGGGGAGAATGTAGAGCCCGAAGAGCAACCCGCCCACGGCGGAGCTGGGGAGCAGCCACAGAAGCAATGCGGCAAGCACTGCTATCACCTCGGCACCGACGAAGATGTATGATCTGACGTTCTTGTATCGCATCGCACACCAGGAACATAACACCACGATGAATCCACCATATGCGCCCACAGGCATCGTCAACAACAGGGCGTTAACGCCCGAGAAACCTAGATTCTGGGAGACGATAATAGTGCTGAATGTCGAGAGCGGGGCATTGGCGATCATACAGAGTCTGTGGGTTTCTAATGTCAGCATGTTCTTGTTTGGAATAAATTTCCTGAGCTGAAGTCAGGGCCTGATCCCAGATTGAAAGAAAAATCAAACACATGGACGACAGAAACAGCGGGGGGGGGGGTGAAAACGCTTCGTACAAAGCCATGAAAAAAGCAAGCCAGAACTTGACGTCCAAGAGGAGCTCCTTAACCTGCTCCATCTTGAAGTGCGTGTTCCTGACGCCAGAGTTGTTGCTGCGCAGCCGTGCAACAAGTATGTACCTTTCCCGCTGGTCAAACCCGTTGGCACGAATCGGATCAGGCGGGAGAAAGATGAGCATAAGGATCCCCCACACGATAGTGACCGCGCCTGCGTAATAGTACATGTACACCCAGCTCGACACGCCGCCCCCGACCAGGCCAAACCCATAATTTATCAGAGGCGAGAATATACCCGCGAACCCGGTGCACGAGTACCATATCCCCATCCGCAGGGCCTGCTCGCCCTTGGTGTAAAAGCTCCCAACGATGAGCATGAACATCGGGCTGACGCCGGCCTCCAGGAAGCCGAGGAAGAAGCGCTCGACGAGGAGGCCTTGCCACGTCGTGCAGACGGCTGTCAGGATCAGGCATATGCCCCATCCGGTCACCAGGGCCGAGGCGACTTTTTCGATGGGGAACCGCTGCGCCAGGACCATGGCGGGATAGGAGCCGACGAGAAAGCCGAAGTAGAATATGGAGCTGGACCAGGAGAAGCGCGAGCCTTCTCCTAGATCCAAGTCTGCCATGAGTCCGAAAAGTGCCTGTGTTTGCGTGTTAGCGTTGTGGTGCCAGTGTCTGTCCTAGCCTGGTGACGGCTTCTCGACCGCTTGGGGACTTACGGCTTGTCCCAGCATGGCTTTGTCATAGTACTGGAGGCCGTAAGTGAAGCATAGAATGGGCATGAGTTTGTAGTCGATTTTCCGTCGCAGCCTGTTCTCCTCGTCTTTTGTCCATTCTCTTTCGCCATCGTAAGTGTCGAGAACCTTTGCTCCCTTGTCACGGTGGATATCGACATCAGCCTCTGCTTCCTGCACGGTAGTCTCATGTTTCTTCTGCACGGAGTCCGCTTCGTTAGCAGCCATGGTGGAGAGCGTTGTGAGCTGCGGCTTGAATGGAAATGGTCGGTTAAAGGCCCATGGGTGGAAGTGAATTGGAGATATCACGAATGCCGGGTTGGAGAAGTGACACTATTTCGGCATCGACTTCCAAGGTTACAGTCCGTGCCGTCACACGCCGGAGAATCCTCGCACCTATTTTGACCATTTCCGCTGAATAGAGTTCAATGAACGGGGCCAGGGAGCACGCTAGGTGGAGTTCTAAGAACAATCATATGATGAATATCGAGATTCGCACCCACAAAAACGGACGGCGCACCCGCAAAAATGAATCAGTGCCTTGATAATAACAACGCAACGCCTATAGCAGAAATGCCTAAAAGACTACCATCTGTTAGCAAGAAGGCTTATAAAGTAAGTAAGCTGTTAGATATAAAAGTATAAAGAATAAAAAGTTTAATTTAAATAAGCTTTCTAAGATGCTTAGAAGCTAGTATAATATATTTTAAATATAAGAAATAGTAAAGTATTTATAATTAGGGTTATAAAATTAATCCTTAGTTTCTTAATCTTTTTAATCTAAACTCCAGATTAAAAAAACTAAAATATATAGGTTTATAGTGTAAAAGTTTTATTATAGAGATTATATTTAGAAAATTCTAAAGTTTAATCCTTATTTATATTAATCTTTTAAGAAAAAAACTTAGTTTTTAGTTTTTAGTTAGCTTTAAAGGCTAATTAAATTAGTCTTAATTAAAGTTAGAAACTAAAAGTTTAATATTAATTAAAGCTATTAATTAATTATATTAATTTTAATTAAAACTAAAGATAAAACTTAGTTAAATTAATTTAACCTTACTAGTAGCTTTAATTTTTATAACTTAGGCCTTTTAGATTAACTTTATCCTAGATACCCCTAAATAAGTAGTTATACTATAATTATATATACTATAATACCTAGCTTATTTATAATACTTAAAAGAATCTAGTTATAATAATAATTATTATAAAAGATATTATATATATTTTAAAAGCTATATTAAGTAAAAAGAGTATAAAAGGGGAAAAAAATAAGTATATAAATATTAGCTACTATAATTATATATAATAATAGAGGAATTAACAAGAAAGCCGGGCTTATAATTATCACACAACCGAGTAGTATAGTGGAATCAAATTAATTAAAGAGTAGAAGGGAGTACTCAAAGGGTACTCGGAAGTACTATTTATCGGGCCCAAATAGACCCACTTGCAGTGTGACACTGGTTGATAACTATTCTTCATTGCATGTCGAGCAGTAGGTTGATCGCGCTCCTAGCTAAAAGGTTGTCGAATTTGGATGTGTGAATGGGCTCAGGAGAGCCGCCGGATTTCCTGGACGCAACAGCTGATGAAAATATGGTGACGAGCAAAGGACCGTCACTCTCCTCTCTTACCACGTTTCATTGTCAAAAGGTCAGGTGCTCCTGGCAACAGACATGCCAAATCGCATCTGTGCATGTATCTTCCGCTAGGGGAGTGTAGATCTGCAATAACACGTTCGCAAGTCGGATTTCCCGATACGCGACAAAGGCATAAAGCTGTGTCATCGATGGTGCTTGGTATTTTCCATGCGGGCTGCACGGGTGACAGCCAATGAGAGTGGTCACTTGACACTCAGAATGCGGGACTGCGAGTGGGTGACATGACAAGGTTGCCATGCACTACCTGCCGCAAGAAGGAATTTGATGCAATCATACCTCAACATTCAGCCGCTCGAGGCATCTTTGATCATTGACCTGGACTGTGGCTCAGATTGACCAAAGCCTCTCCAACTGTAGTGTTCGCAACGGGCCTTCGAAATTCTAGAATCTATAGGCATAGAATCCGAGAGCTCATTGCTGGGCGACGAGAAAGAAGGCCGAGCGCGAATATGTGACAACCTCATTGCTTTTGGGCCTTCACAGAATCCATTAGTCAACGAGGCGTCCGATTACCAACCACAGAGACGCTGATTTGTGGACTGGTGGCTGGCATGGTATAAGATAAAGCCTCAAGTCTAACTACTCTTGTAAGAGGCTAACCTACTATAATGGATCCAATCCTGAGTATTCTGAATTATGGGGTCCTATGGTAGCTGACGGTCCAGCTGGAAATTCCGTAGTTACATAGTCTTCGCGATATTTTTTCATCCAGCTGGTACATGAAAGTCATCACAGCAGACGTCGTTGGATACACTCCACAAAATTGCCCAGTCTTGAATTCTGATTTATTTGTTCGCGGCCTTCACAGCTTCCCAATATCCTCGAGTGAACCGCCATACCAATGAAGTCTCCCCAGAGGCAGGATGGCCTTCCGGGTTCACCTGTTTCTCTTCCTTTGCCCCAAGCCCGACTGATTGCATGAGTCCTCTCCACGGCTCATTCGCGGTGTTTGTATCGCAAGAAACTCGTATGGCCCCCAACTCATTGAACGCATATTCTAGCATCGCGACGAAAGCCTCTCGCGCATATCCTTGCCGCCAATATCTGTGGTCGATTTGCGCGCCGATATCCACCTCCAAAACTTTTTCCTTGTCCTCGGTTTGGCCGTCGGAAGGATTCATCCATCGGAACTCGTTATAGCCACCGAAACCAATGAGCCTCCCGGGGTCCCGGAGCAGGATCACCAGGAACGCGTAGCGGCCTTCTGTATTTGCTTTCTGCCACCTTGAAATACGACCCATGTAGACCTCGGGATCATTGGAGTCTGCGCCGCCGTAGGGGTTGTTCTCCGGATCACCGCGGAGTGTGGCAATGTCTGGTGCATCCCCGGGTGCGGCAGTGCGGATGATAAGACGCCGGGTTTCGATTCTGTGTGCCTCACGCCGAGTGGGATGAGTGGGAGCTTCCATTTTCTCAAAAGCTTCGTTCGATACGATGCTCAGGTAGGTATACGAGCTGGTAAAGACGAAGGTAGGCATGAGAAGCTTGGGATTGAATCAAGGGAAGTGGGCAGGGCATAGACTGTCGCTGCGGCTCTGCGGCGGTGATTTCGCGCTTAACCACTCCGGGAATCACGGCGGACTTCTCTTGCAGGTATGTTGGTTGATCTGTGACCCAAAGCTACCAGCCCGGACGCCAGAACACTAAACCAGCGAATTCCACGATGATCTTGTCCCGCCGGACATCTGTCGGGATTGACCTGAACCGGGTTATCACACCACAATGGCAGACAGTTGGGCAAAAGCTCCTAGCCTCCTGGCATAATGGGTTCGTAGAGCGAGCTTTGGAATCGGTGAGATGGGCTGTCAACAGCTTGTTCACAGCCTGCATAGCGTCTCCTGCAGGTCTTTGTGTGTCTGAGGCTACTCTGTGCCATTTCAGGTAACGTCCTCTGGCCAAGATGGAACACTCGCGGAATTGTGCTCCGGCCTGAGAGGCACCGATCTGCCTTGTGGTATCACACTTGACAATATACTACTGTTTAATTATTTCAGTCGACTGTACTCATGAATGTACTGTTATCGGTACTGTATGGCATTTAACACTGGGTCTTTGAGTGTTTACTACTGTGTGAAGGGACCGCCTATTGCTCAGAAGAGTATGTATACGGATTAAAAGCGAAACCACTTAATTATTTCATTCAGAGACACTTGGCGGAGAAATTTCTTCACATTACAGGGAATCAGTAGGTAAAGGTGATTGTTAGCAAGTGTCGTATGAAGCGCGCAGGGAAGCCTTCCGAGGCGTTAGAAGCGTCGCGGAAGAGATTCCCGCCCATGGAGAGAAGTAATAATAAACTGCCGACCACCGATACTCCCAGCATACCCTCGATGTGGTCGCACTACACGCGTGAGTTCTATGGACTACAATAGCAGACTTAGCAGCATAGGTCTGCCCCTGAGAATAGTTCAGACTTGTGAGAGACGGCATTTTGACACGAGGTCTTTCTGGGTTACCACATACTTAGTGGCTTCCATTGTTTTCTTTAAGCGCTTACATATAGGAAGGGCTGTCATGGAATTACCTCCCAAATGATGGGAGCATCTCAGCAATTAGTCGTTCATAAGCCCCTGGTACGTCTGGTGCAGAGTAAGGCTACAAGTATATTCTTGTGACTGGCACACGCATGGCATGAGGTGTTGTGTGTGGGCTGTCGACCGTAATGTATAATACCCCGGATCGGCCCAACATGAATGCAACTGAACAGTATGCAGCGCGTTCAGACAGTTAAATCATGGAGCATTCTGTTCTGAATACGGTGAGTCTGCACTCGAAATCCTATCATTGATTTCGAGAACGTTCGGCTTGTGTACTTGCATAGTCATCATGATCCAGCACACCAGCATTAAGGATCGCGCGGGTCCACAATAGCGCCATTGTCTTCTTCACATAGATATCAGACAGATTACTGAAGACCCACCAAGGTCCTAGAATCAACAGTGCCCGACAACCCCGATTGAACACTCCCGAGATCCCAGCCACTGTCAAGTCTCAAGTCAGGAGACCATACCTGCCATAGGTGGCCCAGCTGGCTCTGCTCGGTTGTGAGCTTGTTGACAAAAATGCCTCCCCAGCCGTTGATTCGTCCGATTTCGACAGGGGCTGACGCTGCGTCTCGGGAGGCGCAGTCTTGGCAGGGTCGATTGGATCCCGGCCGCCTTGGGACCCTTTTTGTCGCCGTTCTGGCTGTCTGGCCATGCTTGTCCCTTGAAGTTTCCCCTGAAAATGTGGGACCCTCCCGCCACAAACCGGGTTCTGCACCAGTGGCCGTCAAAGAAATCCGGGCGAGGTGTTTGGGGCTCAGGGGGCTCAGCTGCTGTTATTGCTCTTGTGAGGTCTCCCATCTTCCCTGCCATAGCCGCTGTCACCAGTGTCCGGGCGTTGCGTAAGCTGTCTAACTGCGGCATCAAAAGTGGACCATGCCCGGATGGGAGGGACTAATTGAGGGCCATGTCTGCCAGTGATTCACTCAAGTTGTTCTATTAACTCTTTGTTTGAAACTTGAATGCTAAATTTGTTTGGTTTCGTTTCTCTGTTTTCCAAGTGAATGTGTGCATCACCCATCTAGATGCTCTTCCAATTTTGACTCCACGTTCGCTCGCTTTCGATTCGCTTCCTACTTACATTCCACTCCTTGACTTCCCTGATTGTACCTTCAGGATACCCTCATATATCTCCTTCATGCCCAGCAAGATGCATTCTGCCATTCTCATCACTGCCGGTCTTTCCCTTCTGTCCACAGTGGCAGCTCAGACCTCGACAGACTGCAACCCTACAGAGAGTGAGTCTCTGCTGGTCACGCATGCAAACCGGCTACAAACACGATGCTAACATGGATAAACAGAGACTTGCCCTGCAAACCAAGGTCTCAATCAGGCATCGTACAGCGTGGACTTCACCAAGGGGGCGAGCGACGACTGGAACATCACCTACGGAACTCTCACCTATGATGACACCAATGGCGCCGTCTACACCATCTCCAAGTCGGGCGATGCCCCTACGGTCCAGACCAACTTCTACGTCTTCTTCGGCGTTGTGTCCGTCGTGATGAAGGCCGCGCCAGGAACCGGAATCGTGTCGTCAGCCATCCTCGAGTCTGACGACCTCGACGAGATCGACTGGGAGTGGCTCGGAGGCACCGCAGCCGAGGTGGAGACGAACTACTTCGGCAAGGGGAACACGTCCACGTACGACCGCGAGACATACGTGCAGATGGCCGACTCCCAGGCCGACTTCCACAACTACACCATCGTGTGGGCCAAGGAGAGCACGACCTGGATGATCGACGGCGAGTCCGTCCGCACCCTGGCATACGCAGACGCAAACGGCGGCGCCAACTACCCGCAGACGCCCATGCGCGTCAAGCTGGGCATCTGGGCCGGAGGCGACCCGGGCAACCCGGAGGGCACGATCCAGTGGGCCGGCGGCGAGACCAACTACGACGACGGCCCCTTCACGGCCTACATCAAGAGCGTCTCCATCACCAACTACAACCCGGCCAACTCGTACACCTACGGCGACCTCACCGGCTCGCACGAGTCCATCGTCCTGGGCGACACCGACGTCAACACCACCGAGTCGTCCGCGGACGCCGGCTCGGCGCCCACTTCCCCAGTCACGTCTTCGAATGCTTCCGGCACTGCTTCCGTCCGCCCCGGGGCGACTGGCGGTGCGACCGGAATTTCCGGCTCGGCTCCTTACAGCAACGGCTCCAGCCTGACTAGGCCTGGCGCGTCGAACAGCACAGGCTCCCCGTCACCTACTTCTTCCTCGTCGGGTGGCGACGATTCGTCTGGCTCGTCGTCTTCGTCTTCGTCGTCTGCCTCGAGCGCGTCCACGGACGCTGCTGCTGCCAGCGCTGCGAAGCTGAGTGCCAGTAAGGCTGGTAGCTCGGTTCTTCTCGGTGTTGTCGGCTGTGCTCTGGCGCTCATTTAGATGCGGGGCATTCTTACTATAGACTGGGCTTGTCAGCGGTGGTAGTCTGGCATCTTCTTTTCATGGCTGGGTAGACCCCAGATATTTCTAGGGTCCTTTTAAATCACTTCACGGCGTTCGGGTCCTTGATACCTCTAGAAAAGAATGATGAGACTCTTTACACAGAAGAGCATCTGCAATTTGTGTGCCATCTGCTCGTGTGCCTTCCACACTTTGTACTCCATTTATCACACCTATGCATTGTACTGGTATTTCCCTCCAAAATCTGCTCTGGGTTTGAAATTCCAAGTTCAGTCTCACAACTTATTTAGAGGACCTGTTATTTGGAATGTCTCCGTCAACTTCTGGTTGCGCAACTGTTGGATTCCACACTAGTTCGATTCAATTCAGATTGATGTCAAGCATGATTGGTAACTCATCAAATTCTGTGGTCAAAACCACTCAAAAGAGCATGTTTGACTCATGTACGTTTCAACATAATATATACGAGGTACAGCCCCTCATGAATCTCATCACGTGGTCATTGCAAAATCCCGTCCTTGATCGTATCATCCTCCAGGAACTCTTAGGCGACATTTAGGCGATGGTGACGGTGTTGTCAGGGCACTTCTCGTTCCAGAGGTTGCCCATCAGCTTCCTGTCCTCGGCGTTGCCGCAGACGTCGGTCTTGCCGACGACGTTCTCAACAGAGGTCTTCAGGTCGGCGTTGGGGCACCAGCAGGCGGTGTCTGTTTTTGGGTTGCATATGTCAGCCATCCATTCGCTCCAGGTTCCCAAAGACCCGTTGGCGCCACACCAATGAATGCGTCTGGTGTTTGTGTACACTCATGGGCTGGTGATTTGATTAACTAACCTGTCTGGGAGGCGCAGCCGGTGGCCTCGAAGGCGGTAGTGAGCTTGGCCTTGGCACATGTGGGCAGCTGGGAGAGAGGGTCATCCGTGTCGGCGGCGACAGCGCCAACAATGGCGACGTAGATGGAGAGGAGAGTCTTGAACTGCATTTTGGCGGTTGGAAGGTTTGGTGTCTGATCGGACCGGTGATGTTGGAGTTGTTTGCTGACTTGTTTGATTTGAAGAGAGAGTGTGCTGATGGATGGATCAGAAAAGTTGATGGAAGTTCACGAGAGTGTGAGCTCCTTATATAATTTTCATATTCAGCTTTCTATTTTCATATTCAGCTTTCGGGATCCCTCCTCATTCCAAGATGTCGGTATCCCTTGCCTTCCCATGGTAGACTTGACCTCATACCGAAAAGGAGAGTGACATCTTCGAAATCTAGGCCAAAGAGCTCCATTAGGTGGTGCTTGATCGACGTGCAAGTGTGTATACCCTACCCACGTCCCGCGCAGGTATTCGGATGGGTCCAACTGCCAGCGGCCCCATCGTGACGAGGCCGCGAGATGAACCGCCCCCTGGGGTCACCGACTGCCGAGGAAGACCCTGGTCACCCTTTTACGCCATGGTGAGTTGACAAGCCGACAAGCGAATCTGGGTTGATTGATTAATTGACATCTGACGGGTAACCTTATCCTGCATACAAATATCCCGAAGTGCAGGCACTTGCCGTCGTACCCCGAACCTCTTAGTGCAACCTACACCTTCGTACATACATACACTATCACTTGTGGCCAAGTTCACACTCATGTCACGTAGCTACATCGACCTACCTTGGCTCGCGGTTGCAGTAATAAAGTGAGGATAGCGAGCACGGCAGTAACAATTCCGGAACCCTATCTTTTCCCCACAGAATGTGTCGCAATCTCAGGGTCTGGTTTTAACGGAAGCCACCTCCTGAGGGAACCCATCGAAAGTCAAGGGGCAGAACTCAGAAGTGCCCGCGAGATCCAGGGCGTTCCATTTAACGAACCCCATTATGTTCCGTGCTATCAACAGCCCATCCTAGACACTTGTGCTCTCGGAAGCATGCATGTGCACAGGGGTTCCAAAGTCCTTTTGCAGGCCGTGGGCGGTGTAGAGAGACACCCCTCGCAGATTGGAATAGCTCGCGCAGGTCCCATTCCCGCTTGACCTGGTTTTCAATTGCGTAGTTGCCTCGAACCAGGTCGATCGACCGGGGATTAGCGAAGTGGGAATCTGGAATCTAGCATGCTGGACAGCGCGTGCTCTGAGCTTAGGTTATGTGTGGGTCGCGGGTATGGGGAGTCTCCGGCAGTGGTCCCTGGGGTCTTTGCCGACGTCGATCAAATATGCCTGCCAAGCTGAGATACATGGTCGACCTGCCTATTTCATGATTGAACCCCCCAAAATCAGCTCATGCAGTTAGTGATGCCAGTACTTACCGTAGATCTCTACACCTGAGCCAAGTCGGGATGCCCGTGGTTGTCCTTGTTCTGAGCACAAGTGGTTCATATCAATGAACTGTTAAATACGATCTACTTCTTTCTGGGTAGGACTCACAGGGAACATTTCAACTCTTGCGTAAAACACAGGGAGGTCCGGTTTCTTACTGACGCCACTCAATGACTCATTGTAAGTGACGACAGTAGGGTAGTGAGCAGGATTTTGGGTGCTGTGGCACTTTGTGGGAGCAGTAGCAATGCCAAATTTAGACGAAGCTGAATGATACGGTCAGCTCGCACGGGTGTGTATCCGATGCTGGTGGTTGACTGGGCAGTCAGTCGACTATAGAGTCCAGGGAGGTGAAACTGACTGACTTGAAAAGATATGCATAAGGGTGCAAGACCCGTCCTCGCCGTCACCAAGATTGAGAGACTCAGTTGTCCGATACTGCATGCCGCTTGTACCGCCATATTTCATCGCCACACCAAAAGCTTTATCGCTGTTATCATTAGATTGGGGTGTGCTTTGATCCATCCGCAATTACGGCAGGAGTCACTCTTGGTGTTGACGCAACGTCGTCCTTAGCAGGATGCCAGCTCCCTCATTACCACGAGCCAAGATCCCTGCCTGCCCCCCAACCAACGAGACAGACGTCGAGTGTTACAAAAAGCCGCGACTTCAGAGATCAAGAAATTATGGAAATGGTAGAGGAAATGCAAGTGTGAATTTGCACAAGAGCCTTTTCATTTCCGGCCGGTTACATAGAATCCTGCTGCCCTGCTCAACGGAGGCTTGTTAATTTGAAAATCAGGGTTAGGATCAGGGTCAGGGATCGTCCGTTTCGCCCAGGCGTCTCTGGAATACTCTCTAAGCTCCTCCCTGTGCAATTCACGGAGATCATGCTGCTCCCGCAACCTTCCCACCCCCCAATCGCATAATTGGGATATTTGAGTTGCAAGACCCTTCATTCGCAGTGCAGTCGCAAACTTCCCAAGCTTTTCCCACATCAATCTGTCCAGCTGCGGTCGAAAATTAGTTTTTTCAAGGGCAAGTAGGTAGACAACAGTGGCGCATAGGGCTTTCAGTGCTTGCTTTCCCTTCAATTCAATTGATAGCAGGCCTAAATGGGAGTTAGTAATTATCCACATCATTCCAGGATGGAATTTGCAAATAGCATAGCGCTCTTTGGCATCGCATACGTCCGTCCAGTATCTCAAAAGAGGCCTGATCTCAGGCCAATACCACGATCGACGGCGGTCTTTTTGCGAAAGCAGGAATCGCGGTCTCATTCGTGATACCGATTGACTGATGGGTGTATCTGGTGATGTTCCAGGAGTTGCAACCGAGGTTGCATCTGATGATCCACGAGAAGCCATGCGCAGTTCTTCGCCAAAGATTGGGTGAGCCAAAAGGTCTCTCCACAACGTAAATGTCAGGGACTCGGAGCTGATCGTTCTGGTATGGAGAAGCCAATATTCGCTCGCGTACCCCAAGAAATGGAAAGTTTGCCGGGTCTCGGAGTTTCTTTGATAAGCACCGCTGACTTCGGTGATTATTCTGCCAAGATCTGGACCACGTTGACGTCGGAGCCGCAACAATTTCAAGGCAGCCGCTTTGCTCCATGCCCCATCTCCCAAGGTGTGCTGAACCACCGCAGTTGGTGCTTGGCCGACTGAGATATTTGGAACAGCAGTGGTGCTTAATTGCCGATCGAAAACACCGTAGCTCAAGTAGGTCACCAATAGTTGACCCAGTTCCAAACTTGCTTGATCAAAAGTGAAGTGCAAGCATGACGTCGTCTCGCTGTCGGCTTTGTGAAGCAAGAATTGTGAAACGCTCTGATGTATCAACCGTACAGTATCTTCTTCTTCATCCACTGTGACCAAGCTCCCACAACATGTCAAGGCATGTGCCATGTTGTTGATCTGCTGCTGGGGCCTCCATGTAGCGTCTGCGGGTACAACACTGAGTGCCTCTCGCATCTCGTCGACTGTCAATCGGCGTTGAGCGGCAACAATGATCTTGAGCAGTCGGCTTTGAAACTCGGGGCCCGTGACATTGGCTCTTTGAAGTATGCGGCTGAAAAGGGTATACAAGTCCTTGGGCATATCTTGGAGACTGCGGCGAATGGAGTCATCTGTCTCAATGTCATTCTTGCAGAGGCAATCGAGCTGCAAAACGACCCAGAGAAACCTGTGGGATGTCAAAAGCATTAGCCGTCACTTCTGACCTTTTCAAAGATGCGCTATACAAACATTCCGTGCGCCCCTTCCAGCAGCGCGTCCTGAATTGCCACGACCATTGTTGGGTCGCCGAAAATGAGCTGCTCGTTTTCTATTCTCGCCGCTAATTCCGAATCGATGTATGACCTGATATCTGGGTTTTCGTCTGGTATGCTCAAAAGCCGCTCTGGACTTAGTCCTCGATAATTGGAATTTTCATCGTCTGCTTGTGTCCTCAGAGACGCAAAAACGTGTAGAACGCTGTCTGTGCAATACCCAATCAAGTCACGTAGAGTTGATATGATTTTCTGTGTCTCTCTGTGATCGCAGTCGTCTAGACCATCTACAACAAAGAAGATGTGCCTGTCCAGATTGTCGAGAAATCTTTTGATTAGGTTTAAGACAGCCGTGTCGTCCAAGATGGGATTGTCTTTATCGCAAATGATGTCCACAATGTCGTCGTTTACATGGCATGAAAGTAATTGCCGGCAGAGGGACCTGAAGAGAATTCTTGATTGGCAGCTGTTGCGGATATCGTGACTGATAAAGAAATAGCAAACAGTGTTGGTGCTGGAGAGGATCAAGCCGTCCACTACGTTTGCTGCAAGGACGGTTTTCCCAGAACCAAGCTTCCCGCTAAGAACCAGAACTGAAGAAGTTTCGCAAGTTTTGAACTCTAGATATGCCTCCTCGGTGGCAAACCACGTGGTATTCCCACGCCTCCGGGCTTGCTTCCAAGGGGTTTCATGGTCGTAGTCCGTACAGGCGCTCAGGTAATCCGACCGTCTCTTGAGTTTCTGTTGATTTTCTCTAGCGTGGTACTTTCTATCCACAAGCGATCTGATTCTAGAGTTTTCGCGAGACTCGTATACTATAGTCTTGGTGTTTGGAGACTCGACTTCTTCCTTGATGTACGCAGCATATTGCTTCAAATCTGATTGCGATTGTCGAAGCCGTGTGTCAAAAGCCGAGGTCGTCAGCTGAACGAATCTAGACTTCTTGCTAAAGTCCACGAACTGCTGACAAATGTTGACGACAACGACGAAGTACACGCTGAGATCTCGCTTGATTTTGTCAGAGCAGGAGTACAGCAGTGCTAGATCTTGATATCGTGGGGAAGAGCGCCCGATCTCCATAAATAGGGACGAGAATCTCTCCAAATGCGAGGAGAATCCTATGAGGAGCTATATGTAGAAATGTCAACACTGACCGACTAGGTAGATAAGCGGTATTACACACCACCAAGCTTGTTCTCACAACACACCATACACCGCAAGCAGGGAGGTTCTGAGAACCCCCAACGATAACGTCACCAATGGTAGCAAATTGTTGCACCGCCATCAACATGTTCGTAAATCGGGGACCTATGCCAGCCCTGGCAGTGCGCTTGTTTATTTCGGCGGTAACGGTCATTACATCTTGTACGCCTGGTGTGCTTTTCTGTGCTTGCGACTTCAATGTTTTGAAGTCCGCCTTTTGCCGACCAGAGAGAGACGCTTCGAATTGAGAAATGGCCTGTGCAAGCCGGATCCCCGGAGCTAGCCTGTCTGCACTTCGAAACGCGAGTGCCATGTTTTCTCTAACAGTTGAATAGTTGTGGTGGGTTGCCCACAGGCACGATTATGGGATGAGTGAAAGGAGGAAGAGTGTGGAGAGTTTTGCTGACAGGGTTGCCCCTGCCCGGGCTCACGGCAAAATCCTCCGCTGCCAAGCTGCCCAGGCACGGCGCAGCGGGAGGGGGAATCTTGCAGTCCCCTGTAGGAGAAATTCTCTAACTTTGGCTAATAAGGAAAGAAAGATCCACTTTCTCGGCGACATCTAAAAAGCCTTCTTAAAAATACAGAAACTTCTGACTTAATTTACTCCCAGCTGGCAATCATGTTTAAAACGGGACAATTGGAGTGAAGGGGTGAGTAGAGCAAGAGGCCGGTAGGCTGTAGTCGAGCACCACTTGAGGCCTAACCCGGTACTCTTTATGTTCCTTAAAAAGTACGAAGATGTGAAGGTTTGCTGGTGGAGTTGTGGTTTGCGATATATCTGGAAAAAAGAGACTGAGAGAATTTTCCCTACAGGGGAGTGCAAGATTCCCCCTCGCGTGGCGCAGCATTCAGACCTCGCAAGCAACGGCCACACACAGCTCACCCTCCACTTGGAGCTATGCAGTTCATCCGGCTCGAGAGTTGTTGGCTTTCTCGACATCAAGACGGAGATAACATCTGCGCTTTGAGTTCAACCAGGGACAGCCCAGAGAAAAAATGGCGCCTGCACGGTCCGCGGAGCATCGCGCAGGACAAGAGGCTCCGTCAGGACCAGCGACATTGGGGCCACCGACCCGCAGTAATGCACCACCCGCGGAGCCTATTGAGGGCCGGCTAGCTTACACGATACCCAGAGTAGCCACAATCAGCTGCTTGGGGCTGAACTGGTTTCTTGCCTCCTGCAACGACGGTCTACACGGAGCGGAAGCCCTCTTGTTCACGTTCCTCGGCAGCGATGTGGACAGCCGCTCGCAGGCGACGTACCTTGTCTCCAACATGATATCGCCTGTCTTGATCTGGACGATTGAAGCAAACCGTGAGCAAACCTCGTTGGCCGAGGAGGTATTGTGAGTAATAGAGCAAGTGTGAAATAGCATAAAAACTGACAGACTCCATCATCAGGCAGGTGCTCACGGCCGCAGCTGTGCAACTCAGCGGCATTGAAAGGGTCGCACCAATATACTACATCTTCACTATGGCTACTTGGGACTCTGTACGCTCGGCAGAGGGTCGCGTCATGTCTCCAGAAATGGCCAAGGCAGTCCTCCCAGCAACACTGTTTGGCTACGCTCTTCCGGCCGCTCTGATCAGCCTGGTGCCATTGACAGCAAGTGGGGTATCTGGGTCCCACTTCAGCATCCAGAGCTTCGTCTTATTCGCATTTGTCACGGCTGCAATCAGTGTCCCTGCTTGGATGGTGTTGATACCGAGAGTGACAAAATTCGTCCAGCGCAAGACTGACCTGGGTGAATGGAGGGACAAGGCAATGCCGAAAGACACAAAGTCATACCAGGGTCACGACGGCATCGACACGGTACATTCCTTGAGGTCGGCCTATGCAGTTACGTTCGCCATCCAAGCCGCGCAGCACATTTACACCATTGCTCGCAAGGCCATCCAAACACGATCAGTTGCCGCTGCGGTGCGCTCCCTATTGACCCACCCAGCGGTTCCGGGACACAAGATTTCAAGCCTTGCTCTCTATGCTACCACAACGCTGGGATTCGGGCTGTACACGGTATGGGAGCTTCGCAGGCGCGGCATGGTGTCGGACCGAGACGCAAAGAGGTCGGCGATTGGGGTTCTTACCGGGCAGGTCTTATTTGGGCCTGGGGCTACGTATGCAGGTCTGTGGTGGTGGCGGGAAGGTGTTTTTGCTAGAATGCGACAACGCGCGTGAGGGCCTTTGTTTGTTTGAAGCCTTTGCGAGTCATCTTGGGCTTCTCATCTGCGTCGATCCAAATATGGCTGCTATTTTGAGCTCAAATTCTCAGTTCTACCTCAATTAAGTGTGCTGGAAGAACTGGAAGGAGTCCTTCTATTGCTGCGCAACCCGCTGGTCCGCTTGGTCCGCTTCGCCTTCTGTCTCACTCGCCCCGGCTTCGAACCCTGCATCAGGCGAAGCGTTCAACAGTGCTTCTCGGTCTACCCTCCTTCTCCAGGGCCGGTACACTATCACTGAGCCCAGCCCGACGACAAGGAACAGCCCACATATGCTGCCACCAATGATCTCAAAGTTGTCCCCGATAGCCTCGACACCGTCCCAGAAGCTTCCTTCTGGCTCAGCGACGTTCAACACAAGCGTCAGGACCTGGATGACTCCAATGAAGGCCGACACAACAATCGTGATCCCGGTCAACACGATGGAGTAATAAAGGATGGCGATATGGTCCCTCGAGAAGGCCTTGGAGGTGTACAGAGCCATCATCAGGGCTCCGTCTGTCGTGTCGAGAAGACACATGCCAGCTAGAACCACTGTTAGAGGAGGGGCCGCAATTGTTCCGCAAGTTATAAACACTCACCGGTAAACAGAACCGGAAACACCAAGATCAGCCACAAGCTGGTGCCAGCAGCCCCCTGAATACTAGCAATGCCAAGTATGGCGATCTCAGAGCTGGTATCAAAACCCAGACCAAACATGACTCCAAGAGGATACATCTTCCACGGGCGGTCGACGATACGGAACAGCTTCCGGAACACATTCGCCAGGAACCCAGCGCCCTCGAGGGACAACTGTGCAGCCGCGGTGTCCTCATCCCCGGGGCCCTGGGCCTCCTCGCCGTCGCGGATCTGCCTGCGCTGGCCCTCGAGCAGCGTCCTGAGCCTCCTGACCAGGCGGAACAGCACCCACGCGTTGCCGGCACACAGGACGAGCAAAAACGCGGCGCTGACGCTCGTGCCGACGATGTTGCCGACCCTCTGGAAGCCGTCGAAGCGGTCCCTCAGGGCGCCGCTGGTGGCGGCCACGACGACGCAGGTGATGACGACGATGGTGGAGTGGCCCAGGCTGAACCAGGTGCCGACGCTGACGGGGCGCTGGCCGGCGGCGATGAGGCGGCGGGTCATGAGGTCGATGGCGCTGATGTGGTCGGCGTCGAGGGCGTGGCGCAGGCCCAGGGTGTAGGACAGGACGGCGGGGGAGATGAGCACCGGGTAGAAGTGCAGGATGATGCCGATGGCCACCCACACGATGATGTTGACCGAGATGAGGAGGAGGATCTGCCATACCACGGCCGGGGGGAGGGCACGGAGGGGTTTCGGCAGGGGCAGGTGGATGTCCGGCCGGGACAGGGAGAAGCGGGGCATGACGGGCCGGTGTTTTGCAGGTGGTCGTCCGGGATGGGTCCGGCTCTGAAAGGATTTGGCCTGGTTGAAAGAGAGAGAGTAATCAAATATGGGATGAAAATTGGATCATCTGCATGCGATATTAAGCTCTAATATTGATTCCAACTTCTATATGACTTGACGGTCACACTGAAATATGCTCAGAAAAAAGGCGTCAAGCTGGCGAGATCGGACGTGCACACGATTTTCATTATGTTGCTGGTGACCAAGTGCGAACGAATGAGGGGTTCTACGTCGAACATTCTGCCGCTGATAAGACTAGCCACACCCACGTCTTTACGTGGCCGACTGACTAACGTAACTCATAACCTAGGGATATCATATGTAGATAGCAGCAGTGTTCAAACTTCAACATCTCCAAGAACCAGCTGGCGACTCAAATCAACAAAAGACGCCCGTATTTGAGAGAATGCGTTGCTCCCCGAGCACTTGAGGAATCATCCACGACAGTGAGATGTTTCCGGAATGCAAATGCCCAGCAAAATCCCACCACAGGACATTACAACCAACGAATGTCCGATAGCGTTTAGTGCAGTGGGCCGACAGCATCTTGGCCCTATCACCTGTACGGGATTAATATCAGTCACTCAAAGTCGTATATCCCATGCACTCAAGCAGTGTCCCACTCATCTCACAGGACCGTCTGACAGCCAAGTCCCCTTCATAACGGCAGTCATCCTCCGAATCAAATTCAGCCGCCCTCTTTAGCGCTGAGCCAACTTCGGAACCCTGGGCCTCTCCAACACTACATCCTTAACCTGCCAAAAGGGCGCTGGATTAACGCGGCTGTCATTTGTCGATCGGCAGATCAGCCGAACCCACCGTGAATAAGGGCTTGGTCGTGAACCTGTGAGCGATGAAAGAGAGTGCATCCAGCACAAATTGGCCGTCTTGACGTTTCGGCATAAACATGTTAATCCTAAGGACCAATTTGGGAGCCCACAATGGCAGCTCCTGCTTGCGACAGAATGAGACAGGATGGGCCCCTCGAATGAGGTTCGCCTTGGCCCGGATCAATCACAGGGATTACTCCATATTGTTTGCTTGAAACGTGTATACCCAGACTCTCGGTTCTTCCTCCGAATCGCAAACACGGAAAGATCTACACCACGTTCACAGCAACCCGTTTGTCATAGCTTGGCTTCTGCTCATCTATTTCCATCACAGCTGCACGGCATCCCTGGGCTTTACTCGCAGGCCTTGTTAGACAACATGGCAGCCTCTTGTGACCTATCACTCGGGGCGCCTCCCATTTCCAGATCTGAAATACCCAATGCTCCTCAGACTCTTCGCAGGTTAGCTACGCTGCTTCACCAGCCCGACCTCGCAGACTGGAATCGGTGCGATGGCTTCCATCCCCTCGTTTCTCTTCGCCGCCGCCGTTCTGGTGACCACGGCCGCAGCGCACTCTCACATCGACTATGTCACCGTCAACGGCCTCATGTACCCAGGCTACATCCCCAGGCTCGGAGCCGACAACTCAGCTGCGACCATAGGCTGGGCCCAGACCGCACTTGACGACGGATTCGTGCCTCCCTCCAACTACACCTCGCCCGATATAATCTGCCACAAGGACGGGTCTCCCCCACGGGCGCACATCCCCGTGGCCCCGGGCGACAAGATCCACATGCAGTGGAATGGCTGGCCGGCGTCACACCAAGGGCCCATCCTCTCCTACCTGGCCCCCTGCGACTCTACCAACACCAAGAATGACGACGGCTGCGCGAGCGTCGACAAGACGAAGCTCGAGTTCACCAAGATCGACGACTCCGCGCCTGTCTTCCTGAACGACAGTGGGGGCCCGCCCGGGTTCTGGTCCACAAACACGCTGATCGCCAGTAACAACAGCTGGCTGATCGGGCTGCCGACCACGCTCAGCCCGGGGGCCTATGTCTTACGCCACGAGCTTATTGCCTTGCATTACGCGAACAAGACGGACGGAGCGCAGAACTACCCTCAATGTGTGAACTTGTGGGTTAGCGCAGCCGGGGAAAAGCAGGGCGCTACTGCCAACGCTCTGAGGAAGAGAGACAAGGGGCACCTCGCGACGGAGATGTACCATGCCGATGACCCGGGCATCAAGATTGATATATACGAGTCTATGACGACGTACCAGATCCCAGGCCCTACGCTAGCCAGCGACGCGAAGCCCATCCCCGTGGAGAGCCAGTCCAACATGTTGCCGAGGGCTGCTGGAACCCCTGTGTTGGTGTCGGGAACGACGGCCGTGCCGTTCCCACAGGCTACAGGGAGTCCTTGAGAGGATGGCTGGGCGTAACAGACACGGTTTATTGATACCACATTTCTAGAACCTGTTCAAGACTTCCACAGCATAGGATTTGGCTAATCTATATACGATTTTGAATTTCAAAGTAGGGCGGTCCACAAATGAGTTTAGAGCCCTGGAGCAGGTCATTGGACCGACCTATGAAGACCAAAAGATCCCATAAACCACATCAGAGGTCAAGCTTTTCTTTCAAGCCATCGAGCAATCTCCAAGGTCACTCGCTCCGGCTGATCGAGCATGATTAAATGCCCAGCCTCCGGAACTGTAACAAACGCCTTCAGCCTGTCTCCTAGCAACTTCGCAAGGCTCTGCATCTTGTCGAGCGGGATCCAAGCGTCCTTCTCCCCCCAGAGAATCTTCACGTCACATCGGACTTTAGAATACAGTCCATTGTCGAGGAGCTCGGCCGTATGACTGTCGTCAGCCTGCCTTACCTGCCTGACAAAGTTCTTCTGCGGGTCTTGTTGCAAACCAAAGTCAGAATCAGACCCCACCGTCAACCAAGGCTGCGCGAGAACATCCTCCCATTCTGCGCCTAGCCCAGTCCCTTTGACCCGCGCGCTCTGGATTATCGCTCTCAGGGTGCCCTCGTACACGCCCGGCGGAAGCTCTCCGAACACTGCTGCGTTCGACCGTATGAGACTGTAGAGATTGTCGCCCCAGGGTAGCACGCAGTTCGTGTCCAAGAGGCATATACTGCGGTACTCGCACCCGTGCAGCAGATGGGCTCTCATTGTTATCACCCCAGCGATGTCGTGGGCGATGACGTGAGCGCTCTTGTTTTCGCCTTTGCCGTCGAGGCCGAGATGGTCCAGTAATGCTGCCAATGACTCTGCCTGCGCCTTGACGGATGTGTCTGGCTCGGAGTCTACCTGAGATTGGCTGAATGTTTGTGACTGCCCATACCCGGGGAGATCGTAGAGAACCACGTTAAAGCTACCAGTCGCAGACAAAGCATTTGCTATGGGCCGGAAAACGTCTGAGGACCACGGAGTGCCGTGCACGAAGACGACCCAGGGGCTTGGCGATGCGGTTGAAGAATTATCGGCGGCATGACGAACTAAGTGTCTGATAGCCCAACCGTTGTGGGAAAATGTACCTGGAAGTTCGAAAATGTCCGCATCTGCCATTTTGGTGTATGTGCGAACGAAATAGCAGGTTGTCACGGTCTGGAAGAGGCGTTCAGGGAGGTTTGATTTTGATATATCAGCTCTTACACAAGATACAGTTGAGTACTGAGACTGGTGATATGAGAAGGGCATGGAACATAGAAATTTCTTAAAAGTAGAGGGACTCAGCTTCAGAGAATTGACTGTGTTTCGAAGAACGAAAGGGGAATTTATGTTCAAAACGAGCGTGGCGTTGAAAGGCAAGCTTGTCTGGGCGCGCCCTACGCTAACTGTTGTCAGTGTCTAAGGCGCCTATAACACAGGTTATCGCAGCAGAGGGTTCTCCGATCGACATTGTGATGTCGTCACTAGCTGCCAAGACTGCGCCCTGGGCTGGATCACAACTAAGTGGAGATATATTATTTGAAGAATTATGACAGTACGTTGACAATGAACACATTTTGACTTCCGTAACTGTCATACCATTCTTTACGACCATCTCTCTCACAGTCCACCAGCCTGTAGCGGATTGCCATAATTCTTGGCAGACCGTGAGCCATCTCACCCAACACTCGTAGGTGGCCCTGAAGATCAAAACTCGAGAAGATAAGGCATGGGTATAACATGCCATCCAAAAGGCGACGAGCGGCTCTCGCCAAGTTTTCCATCCAGATCATACAACAGTCAAGCGTTCTGGGGGTTTAATTCGAAGGAAAGTGCCGTGTCCCAAATGGGTAGCTCGTAGTCGATCAGTTCTGGCGCCAGTAGGTCGAGTTCGAGCTCACGGGTGACGATAGTGCGCCCCCTCAATCTCCTGAGATGATTTCCTCCAGGCAGTGGTGCGAACCTCTTTTGATGATAGAAAGCAAAAATCTGCGCGGAGTGAGCGAATCCTGTGACAAGTTTGATTCCGCCGTTGTCACTGTCCACCCCCTCCGACCATTCGGAGGTGCATGTAGCCTCTTGGTTTGAGGAGAAGTCGAATTTTGCGCCAATTGCGACCAGAATTCTTGGTTTTCCCAGAACCCTCCTTTTAAATGAAAATCGAATATAATGCTGGTCGAGATTATTCGCACTGCAGAAGGCAGTGGCCATCCCAAGCTCATTCGTATGTAAGTAAACTCAACCTCTAGGCTGCAATTAAGATCCACAGGAGATCTGTTACTCCTGGTAAAGCTCCCACGTCGAAATCAATCTGCTGCCTTTTCCGAAGATCTTGTAGTTTGTGTGCCTGGTTTAGTATGTTTTGGAACTGCTCGTTGTTGTTCGTTCGTCTGAGACGCTCCATGACCAGCGAAGGGTGTTGCGTATCCGCAACATGGGATGCTCGTGCCTCGCTGACTCCAAGGTAACTGCCTAGCATCGTGGTCTGGGACCAGACTTGTTGGCCTTGGGGGGCTAAGAGCACCGGTCTTCGCCCTGAAGACAGGCATAAGGGTGCCAGTTTTACTCCCTTCGGGTTTGACTTCCGCCTTGGAACTTGAATGGCAAAGGGTCTCGTCATTTGGGTCCGATGCATTTGAAGAAATCGACGACTTTCTTTTGGAAACTGCCGCACACTTATGCTCGCGGGTTAAAGGAGTCAGTAAAATTCACAGATGAAGGGAGCCACCGAAATGAACACCGAAGACTGGGTCTGAATTATGCTGTCACGTGTGTAAGGGGGTTCAACAGGCAGTCCAGAAGACAGAGTCATTCTCTGCTATGCAAAAAGCATCTTTGGGCAAGCCACATGAGGTAGGTGAATGTGTAGTGTCTCAGCACGTGTGCCCAAGCAAATGCAAGGGAGCTTCTGCTCCGGAATAATTCCGTTTGCCAACCCATTCTGGATGTCTTGGAAGGCTTTAAGTAATATGTGTACCGAACTTGCCATTGAAATGTCTTGTAGTGACTCTTATCCGTGTTCGTGGGCCAACTGTCACAGTCAGATTGAGTGGTGACTAACATGAAGTTGTTTGTAGCCCTCGAGGTCCGCCCACATGTCCCGAAAAGACTATATGCCCCTTTAAAAGGCTGTGTCCACTCTACACTGATCCTGCCTACCTTGTGCACCCAAGCAGACACTGAACGAATCCGATTTGAGCACTCTTGAGAACTAGCGATCTGAACAAGTTACAGAAATTCCTTGATCTTTGCGACAAATCGATATCCAAGACCAATGAAAGAGCTTTCGAGTTGCATCTTCCTACTTATTTTGGTATCAATCAGGTATGCATGTGTAAGAAACAGACCAGTGAGGTCACATAAACTCGCTAACCTGGTCGTGAACTGTGAACGGAACAGAATAGCGCAAGCCAAAATTATTACCAGACACTGCGAGTGCCAGTCCCCTCTAAGCAAATTGAAAGACCTCTCGGGCTCTGACATCGATGCTTTGCTCGGCGGCACGCTCAAGTGGCCAATGGACAACTCTACGACCGCCAGCTGCTGCAAGGAGATCGACCCCCCTGGCAAGATAAATGGGCCCGGTGAAGAGTTTGAGGTATCACAAACCTTCCTACCCGGAGTTTGACGGATGATGCTGACTAAACTTTTTTTTCAGAATGTCTGTTCCGTGCAGAAAGACATGATGGCAGGCAGTAAAAATGCTGCATCTCAGTTCTTGACATGCTGCTACTTTAAGATGGGCGTGCTTGGAGACTGCTACGAATGAGACACTTGTGTCTTGCGGGTTATTTGAGGCAGCGATCTTGTACTCGCGATCTTTGGAGCCGACAGCGATCCGAAAGGGGTTTGAATTTTGGCCACACATAATTGAAGTATATAGATCACTTCGTATGAACCTTTGAGGCTGCACAATTATGTTGTACCAGCATCACGGAGAAATGTTTACTTGCGCACTGTGACACTGAACCTTCCGTCAGTGGAGAGCCCCATTGTCTGAGGGTCCCAAGTACCCCTGCATCTTTCTTATCGATAAGTGCTGGTGGCGGGGTGCTAGACATCCCGCCAAAAAAGTTGACTGGAGTGACGCACACCATAATTCTTCGTCGTGACAAGACACTTTGCCCGCTGCACGTCGTACGAAGCCATTATGGCCCAAGAACCAGTATCAGATGCTCTCAAAGAGCCCATACCCAATCCGACAACCGCAGAGGAAGTGGACAACGAAGATGACCTCGAAGATATCTTCGAAGACGACGACGACTTCGACCTGGACGGCCCCGAGGGCAGGTCATTCAACCGCCAGACAGCCAACGGGCCAGCAGGTGCCGTCTCCAGATCGAACAAGCCCTCGGCAAATACACAAGCGAACGTGGACGACCAGATATCCGCACTCTCGAAGCATGCCGCCAAGATCCGCCTCGACGATGTGAAGCAGACCCAGGACCGCGACAAGGACAAGGCCGACCGCGCGACGAGCGAGCTCGTGCTGGACCAGCGCACCCGCATGATCCTTCTCCAGATGATCAACCGCGGCGTCGTATCCGAGATCCACGGTGCAATCAGCACAGGCAAGGAGGCGAACGTCTACGGCGCCGTCCTGCACCCAGAGGATGGCTCCGAGCCCGCGCAGAAGGCCATCAAGATCTACAAGACGGCGATTCTGGTATTCAAGGACCGGGAGAGGTATATCACTGGCGAGCACCGCTTCAAGGGCGGCTCGGAGAAGGGAAACAACAGGAAGATGGTCAAGCTCTGGGCCGAGAAAGAGTTCCGCAATCTGAGGAGGATACACTCCGCCGGCATCCCGTGTCCAGAACCCATCTCTCTGAAGCTGCACGTACTGGTCATGGACTTCCTGGGAGACAAGAAGGGTTGGGCGTATCCAAGGCTGCGAGACGCTCAGGTCTCTAGTGACGACGAGTGGCGGGATCTCTACATCCAATTGCTCGGGCTGATGAGGCGCATGTACCAGGTCTGCAGGCTGGTGCACGCCGATTTGAGCGAGTACAACATTCTTTACCACGACCAGACATTGTACATCATCGATGTGTCCCAGAGCGTCGAACACGACCACCCTCGGTCCCTCGAGTTCTTGCGCATGGACATCAAGAATGCAGGCGATTTCTTCCGGAGAAAAGGGGTCGATACCCTGCCAGACCGCACAGTCTTTGACTTCATCATTGAATCACAAGGACCAGTTGAGGGAGCCGAGATGAAGAAGACCATCGAGCTGCTCTACCAGACCAGGCCTGTTGTCGGCGACGACGACCAAGCTGTCGCGGACCAAGAGGTCGACAACGAGGTGTTCCGGAACCAGTACATCCCGCAGACACTCGAGCAGGTGTACAACATCGAAGCAGACGGGCAGAAGCTTGGCACAGGGGAGGGCGACTCCCTAGTCTACCGAAACCTCCTCGCTGACCAGGTCGTTCTGTCTAAGGACAAGACCGGTACAGATGGGGATGCGCAAGGTAGCGCCGGTTCAGATGACGAGTCTGACGACGGCGCATCGTTAGGCGGCAGCGGAAGCGAATCTGGGGAGGGTGATGGTCGACCACGTGGAAAGAGGTTCCTGGACAAGGATGAGAAGAGGGTAGGTCTTTTCCTTAGTCTCCCGCTCCCAGAGGTTTGCAGTTTGTACTAATTTGACTTCTAGGCCCACAAACAAGCAGTCAAAGAGTCCAAGCGCGAGAGGAGGAAAGAGAAGATGCCAAAATCTGTCAAGAAGAAACTGGTAAACTCAACATCTAGAAGGAAGAAATAAGCAAGTCAGGCAGTCTGCCTGTCTCGTCAGCAATGAACATTTCTCTTCCATATTATTGATGTACCATGAGACGGGGAATGCAGCACTCGGATGAAGAAGCCAAATCAGCTGGGACAAGTTTGTGTCGGAGCGTTCCAACTCCCGGGTTGGAGCATCTGAACTTGCCTGATCCTGGGTCTGACGGCCTGCGAGGCCGGTTGATGACCAAAGAGAGCCCTGACGATGTGCTGCTCCCCTTGAAAAGCATCCGTTTTCTTTTTAACTTCTACCTGTTTCTGCACCTGTGGCAAATTTTGTCTAAAAAGAGACATTAAATCATTCTCAACCCATCATTAATCCCTGGCATTCTTGCTACAGTAAGTGGAAGCCCATCGCCTCTTTCATGTCCCCTTCCCCCCACCCTCTTCTCCTTTTCTCTTTGCTTTCCGAATTCAAGCCGAGTGCACAGACAAATTAAAAAAAATGTTGAGAGCAGAGACCAGTAGTACACTGTCTCGAAGCGCAGCAAGGGGTGGGGCTGCGTCCCCGTGGTGCCATGCTACTCGCATGTTCGGACTGAATCTCAAGTTGAGAGTATTAAGTATGAGCAAATCCCCTTCCAACCACAGAAAACCATCCCTGCCCTGTCATGTCTTACCAAAGACATGCCACTGGTTGAAGAAACTGCTAGATCCCCATCCCCCCTCGTTGGAGGTGGACCACCAGAAATTTGTCTCCAAAAAAAAGTCCTCTTCCTAAAGCTGCTGAAGACCTCTACATGTCACAATCTCCACTTAGGCAACGGTCACCCCAGCCTCCTGGCCCTTCTCCTGCTGCTGAACGGGCGCGGGCGACGCAGCAGGAGCAGCGGCAGGCGTAGCAGGCGAGGGATACGCCATGTCCCCCTGCATCTGGTAACCCTGCTGCACGCCGCCGGGGCCGACGAGCTGCTCGCGGTGCTCGGACTCCTTCTCCTGCTGGACGAGGTCGCACAGCACGCAGCAGCACGCGGTGGCGATGTCGGTCGCGCAGTTGCCGCGGAGGTGGTACTTGTCGCGCAGGTCGGCGCGCTGCATGGACATGGGGATCCAGTGCAGGCCGACGCAGCCCGACGCGCAGAAGAGGAGGCACTGTGTTGGGTGTGTATCCCCGTCAGATCACAAGCCCGACGGCGTGCCTGGCCCAGTGGTTAGACTTACAGTGGTGTTGATGGGCTCGTAGCCCTCCATCTTCCCGTTCTTGCGCAGCCTGTGGTGCGTCTTGCCGAAGGTGATGCATGGCAGGCAGTATGTGATCAGGCACAGGTCGATGGGGCTGCAGCAGCCGAAGAGCGAGTTGTGCCATGGCTGGGCGGTCGCGGGCGAGGAGCTCTTGACGTGCTCCGAGGGCTTGGCGAGCACCGTGTTCAGGCGCTGTTTCCAGTCCTCGATGTCGTGGTTGTCGATGGGGCCGGAGGAGGCCTGCTGTGGCCCGGTCTGGGAATAAGCTGGGGCTGCCATTTTTGATCTGCGCTTCTGTGGTTCACGATACTTGCATGAGCTGTGCTCGATTGGGATAAGAGTTGCGTGGATCGAGAAGATGAGCGGGCCCTGGAGCTGGCGCTTGGGACCTATGTAGTTAGCAGTGGGGAGCCGGGCCTTGTAGAGGGTATCTCAGGTTCAAGAATGCCAAGGAGATGAGATAACTACAAGGAGACGGCACGTTCCTCGAGCGACATGTCTCGAATTTAACCACTTTTGTTGCCAAGGCGATGTGCCATGGAATCCATGCCAATCGACCTCAAGAGGGCTTTCACGTGCAAGAATTCGCGCGGGCTTCATTCACTACCATCCTTTTTGACACTTCGTGACGATCCCGGCTGAGGTCGCACGTGCTGCGCACAGATCCAAGAAACAATGGAGGCGCCCTTTATCTCTCAGCCGCAGAACGCTACAGCTGCTTGGGCTCATCGATTCCTGATATCGAGTCCAAGCATCGACTTTTGGCGACGCCACGGTCTGTTTCCGTTGCAGATTGGTAGATTTGATTGCATTCCTGGCCGAAAGCCCCCCTCGTTAGAGGACGGAACCAGCAGCCCAGAGCTGCCTTCTATTCAAGCCTCAATTGTAGACGCACCAATTCACAATCCACGTTGGAAAATTCTCAATAACCCCCATTCATACAAGAACTATGTGTTGTAAAAAAACAAGCAAAACTGTTGTTTATGACCAAGTCTCGAAGCAGTCAGACTATCTGTGGTAGACATTATACCTAATTGCAGAGCTCGTGCAGGCTGCATGTGCTCGTGCGAACGAAGACCACGCAGTCCCTCAGAAACCAGTCTGGTTCTACATTTAGTTCCAAAATTTGTTGCAGAAACGATAGGGGCAACGGCACCAAAGAAATTAGGAACAGGTAGCCAATGTACGCCGTTGCGGCGGTTGAGGAATCAGCATTTTTTTCAAGAATCCAGACTATAATTTCAAAAATTCGTGGATCTTTAAGGCAAGAATAGCAGCAACCGCACAAAGTTCGACGCATGTGGCTTATATGATAACCCAGAAAATCAGTTCAGATTTTGTTGGAGTTTAAGTGAAGAGCAATGAAGGAGTGGGGAGGTGAACTGTACAGCTTAGGGCCAAGGCTTGGGACAACGACCCCAAACCAACCTAGCAAGTGAATTCTATTAATGTCGTGCTCAGCACACTCAGCATTCATGAACGATTCGGTGCTGTGATATAAAGCCTATATGACACAGGTATAACTGCCTATAAGTGTGTCCGATGCGGTGATAGCAGAAAGACAAGGTTAGTGACACGGAAACACACAAGGTTACAGGTGACGGGGGGTAGAAAAGTCTTGGCGGGGGGTAGGAATTATAGGCTGTAATCAAACCTGACGGGGGGTAGTAAGGATATACTAAGGATATACCTATATAAGTACTAGTTAGAAGAAAATAACACAGACTTAGATTTTAAGTATATATTCTATATATACTCTGTGATATATTATAATATTTATATATACTAACTAGTATGGTATTAATACGGTATACCCCGTATATATACTTAACTTAGCTCCCACTTATACCTTATAGTATTTTTTTCTTTTTTCCTTTAATAATATTATATATTATAAGTATCCCCTAGCCTTTATATTTA